>JAGVSP010002095.1:0-32033 GCA_022494985.1 Micrasema minimum | reverse complement strand
CTTTATTGCAAATAGTATTTACAAATTGAAATTTGTGCAAATATCATAAGATTGCATAGATTTCTTTTTTTTTAAATATAAAAGAAAAAGAAAAAAAGATAGTTTTGTCACGTCTTATTATTTACAAAATTTAATTATCTCCTTTAACAAATAAAACATTTTAAAAAAATACGACAATGGAAGCACGGTTCTGAACCTAAAAATCAATTTATTCAAAATTGAAACGATCGTACCTTACTAAACTAAAATAAGTTTTACTTTATATAACCAAACTCACAGCAATTGGGTTCTTTCCGATTTTCTATTTTTTATTTAAAAAAATTGATTGAAAAATAAAAATATCAAGGGAATTTATTTTTTATTTTTTACGATGTCATATGAATTTTCTAGCGCGGTTTGAAATAGCGCTTTTTCAAATCGCTCGCAAAATCCTCCATTTGGCGCGCATGGGGTGTGACGTCACATCAATATGGGCGCTGACTTCGTAATGAATTTCCTGCCTTTCATAATGAACGGGGATGACGTCATTAGCCAATAACGGGCGTTAAAAGCCACTCGTAATTTCGTGTTTTTAACATAAATTTATAAATGAAAACAACATTTTTGATCATTGTGTTTTATATCGTTGGAATTGTAAAAATATACTTTAAATATTTATAACGTTTCCAAGGATATTCATGCTATCGGGAACAACCCAATTAATGCAGTGTCTTATCCACCATTAGAAGAAATAAATTAGTTAATTTTTAACTTTAAAAACACGAAAGCACGTCTACGCCACTGGCCTACAGTATTTGCATAGTAAATTGACAATGAGGAAGTCGTTGTGAGTCTTTTCCAGGATTGCGTGTGTTAGATCTTACTTCCAGGCGTTATACGTTCTGTATCGGAGAATAAACACGTCGAGTCGTTAGGACTCGGAAAATAAATAATATTATAATACTCTTTTATTATCAAACGCCACGTCAGTTCGTTATACGACTCAAGGCGGGAATTATTATAACTGGGGTTTTGATTTGCACTTGTGTAAATTGTGCACAATTTATAACGTGTTAAACTTTATTTGCAACTTTATTTATGTTGGTATACTCGTACACTAGGGTAAGCCGCCCTTGAATTTACGTGCTTTTATTTATTTATTAAACGTTTACTCTTGAAAATTTTAAAAAAATGTCAAAAATGTGTTCCTCCCGTAATTTTTATTTTCATTGAAACCATTTTTTTTTTCAAAAATTTGTCTACGTTTTTTTTAGAAAACAGTTTGGTTTACATTATTATACACGTGATAATTTTTTTCGCTTTGGCTTTGTGGCTGTCTGCAAATCCTGAATATCAAATACACGGTGTAACAAAACACGTTGTTCAAACCAAAAACTGGTGAATCTACATCATACTTGGAGTCGAATGTGACTTTTTTTAATCTGAGCTTAAAAAAAAAATTATCTTCTCATAAAAGCTTTCATAAGTACATCGCAGATGAAGTAAAATTGCACAAAATTTTATTAAAATGCAGTTTTTCATTTTGTTTTCTTTATGGATAGTATTAATTTGACTAAATCAATTATATTTTAAAAATTATCGAAAAAACTTCGAACTCAATTTTCTCGAAAATTTATGGGTCAAATAAAATTTAAAAATTCTGCAAAATCGACTCCAAATATGACGTCGATTCAATGGTTTTCCGCTTGTACATCGAGTTTTGTTACACCATGTATAGAAAACAGCAACATTTCTAACGCTCTGGCCTCAGATAAAACACAATATTTTAAACATTTTTATGGTAAAATTTACTAAATCTCCATAAAAAATAAATGTGACAGTTCGACGGGCCACACAGGAAGAAACCACCGCACTGAGGATTATATTAATGTCGTTTAGCTATTTGAATAATTTATGAAATCCGCTGAGTTTAGACTCCGACCGCGCTAAGATAGCCAGTAACAATGGATTGCAATGTAACGAGTGACTTAATATCTGTTTAAAACAATCACTTGTTCCGTGTCTTCTAGTAACAAGTAACAAGATTGTAATAATGTGGACTGCTAGTTAATTTTTCCCCTTATTTATTTATTTATTTAAAACTACACGTACAATTACATAGCAAGTGTACAAGGGCGAGCTTATTGCTTGCAATATCTTCCAACCGACCGTTATATCAACTAACTAACTAACTAACTAACCATCACGCCATTTCTCTGAAGGGGTAGGCAGAGAAGATAGAAACGCCACACCACTCTGTCTTGGCACACTTGCTTCCTCCACATTCATACATCTTCTCATGCACGCACGTCGATTATTCCGACTTCTTACATGCCCCACTTTCAAGCACTTGTTTTACTTGATCATGCCATGTCTTTCTCGGCCTTATATTATGCTACTTTAAATGCTACTGAATGGGTAGGTAGATATTATTTTACTATCTATAATAATACGTATAATTTGGTGCACCAAACTAGTGCTTTTGTTATCACCCAAAAGTGCATAGGGCACTGCATTGGTACACCGAGTGGGATGAATCTTGATCATTTGTTACATGAAGGCAAGATGATCATTTTTGCTTCAGCGCCAGTCTTATCATCATCATCATCATACCATATCCGCTCCCTATGTGGAGCATACGGATTCCACAAACTGCCTCCAGGCCAAGCGATCGGCCGCTAGTTTCCGTGCATCCGTGCATCCTCCCAAGTCAGGTCTACGGCAAACTGCGGATTGATAACAGTGGACGTCCAGGACGCTAAGAACATGATGCCTTGTAAAATAAGCAAGCATGGTTAAGGCTATCGGGAGGCATACGTAGTATATGGCCTAGCCAGCCGAAACGCCTTCGCCGGACGACAGTATTTTTATTTAATTTTTTAATTTTTTATTTATTCCCAAATAAAGTATAAAAATACATTTTAAATCTCAAATACATTCAAGAAGACATAAACAGGAAAATGAAAAAACATAAACCAGACACAAGAAAATCAGAAATGTAGAGAAAAAGTCATAAATAAGTATATAAATTTTTATGAATGTATCTTTTTTGTATGTATGTAAATTCTTTTTTAAATTTTTTTTACACCACAATCCTACCAAGCCAATTTTGTGGCTTGTTGGTAGAGATCAAGTTGAACATTAGAATATGTATATTAAATCTAAATATCTAAGATTACATTTATATACAGTAGGTACATAATTACGAACATTAAACGCAATTAGAGATAAGTTATAAACTCTTGATCGAGTAGCCACTCTCTTATTAAGCCTTTATTACAATGTTTTGCTAATCTCATTTCAGCGGCAGCAAATTAAAAATAGTGGGAACTAAAAATTAAAAAGTAGATACCACTTTTATGAGAGAAAATAAAACTTGTAAAAAGCCACATTAAAGTAAATATTTCATATAAAGAATTGAGTCCGTGACTTCAGGCATAGTAGTCAATATCGTATATGATAATATTGCGTGGCCGTTTGATATCTAAAGTGGCACAGTTGCATTACTTTACTGTGTACCTCTGGCTTCATTGTTTATAATATTCCCGAGGTGTTATTTTATTAATGCAGACAATTGCAGCTCGCCAGGAAACGGAGTGCAGAGGCTGCATTGTGGTCAGGTGTAATAATCCACGCAGATAAATAATACAACAATATTCGTTAGTTTAATAGAAATACTGGAGCCCTATGCTCAAATTTATTGACTTCTCCAAGGGGGAAGGCAATACTCCTAAGTTGAAGATATTGACTTACATAATAGGTGCTTTATTTTCTAACTAACTAACTAACTAACCATCACGCCATTTCCCCGTAGGGGTAGGCAGAGAGGATAGAACGCCATACCACTCTGTCCTGACAGACTTCCTTTGCTTCCTCTACATTCATACATCTTCTCATGCACATACGCCGGTTATTTCGACTTTTCACATGTCCACTTTCAAGTACTTGACGTACTTGGTCATGCCATGTCTTTCTCGGCCTTTCACGGCTTCTACATCCAGGCACACTTGCATTTTAACTTCTTTAAGCCGTTCTTTTATCACTCATTCGCTCCACATGAACAAACCCTCGTAAAAGCCCTTTCTTAATTTTGTCAATAATGCTTATCTCAGCCTTGCACTCTGCTCTAATTTCGACATTTGTACACCTATCGTACATAGTCTTACCATACATTCGCCCGATAGATCTTACCACATATTTTCTGAAGATTATAAACAATTTATTTTAATCAGCAGCAATCTGGAGTAGGTATAGAGTATAATAACGCCCTTAGAATACTAAATCGCTGTATTGTTATGTATTCTATCAGAAAACAACGACGGTTTTCACATTTTTTGTTTTATTCTACAGATTTTACAAAAAAAAACTTTTAGCTGTCTGTAAAGTCGGTTTACGGACGATAATTTTACGTGATAACGTCATAAAAAAACATTGATGAAAAATAGCATACTTTTATGAATTGAATTGAATTATTATTACTGAATTATCATTATTTTGTATAATACAAAGCAGTTAATTGAAAATTACAATTTTTTCCATAAATAATCATTTTTTTGCACTTGTTAATTTCACTTTCACTTTGTAGCTTGTGTGCTGCCGCTGTCTCCCTTCTACTCGGACGCATCGGCCGATGGAGTGAAAGAGAGATAGATGCGTCACAAACCGAACGCTTAGGCCGATCGTGCCGCTCTATCGCTTGTTCCGCGCTCTCGCTTGCACACTCGGCTCAGGCGGAACGTGACAATGAGTCATGCTTTTTCGTGTGTGCAGCCGGCGTTCATCAATTTATTAGACGTTATCACGTCGAAACTGGGTCATTTTAAAAAGCTGGTGTTTCATGAATTAAATGATTGACAAACTACAGGTGTATATTTACGGTATTTTGTACGTTGTTTAGCCTGGGTTATCTCCAGTTGCCGCAGAGTTGGGGTTTCTATGCGGCATTTGCCTCGGATTAATACTCGTGCAATGCCCTTGGAAATCCCAAAAATGCAAGCAACTTCTCAACACTCACCAGCCACCACCAGCCACCACCAGCCACTACCAGCCACCACCAGCACCAGTCGGCAGCCAAGAAACGGAAGTGTGAGGTCAGGCCAGAACATTTCGCGAACGTATTGAAACTTTTTATTACTGCATAATATGGAATATTCGATAAACAACACTTTGAGTGTGTTCAAATACTTGTAGACCTTCCAAACTTCTCGTCTCGGTTGAGATGTTAAATTGTAATGAAATATTTTACATCATACAATGGCTTTAATTAATTTTATTATTATCAACATTGTTTTTTAAATTAATTTGCTATGATTTTCCTTGATATATTTGAAATCAAATTTAAGATATTAGTTTTAGACATTTTTCATCATTTATGTACCAATGTTTTCAGAAATACCCCATTATATTAACGTTGATTTTCAGGAATTTTGTATGTTTATGTATTTAAATTTTCAGGATTTTTTATCATTAAAAATATTATCCACACTACAATTTTCTTTGAAATTTCAAATACATTTTACGATTTTATGTTATCCTTAGTGTTTATAACTGAGAATCTTTAATTTGTACGATTTATTTTAATAGTTTTATAAAAAATGATTTTGAAAAAAAATATTTGTGCTTAATAAAATTTTCAGGATTTTTTTTTTACACATTAGTCACATAGTGTAACGGGGGGGGGGCCTATATACAGAAAAATATTTTTAAGAGTTACGCCCCGTTATCTTAATACCAAATAAAAAAAAAAAGTTTATGTTCTTTCTTGTAAAAATCAGTGCATAAAAGATTTTCAAATGTTTTTTTACAACGTAGAGCTTAGTGTCGCTGTTAAATATGAAGCGAGTTTTTGGTAGAGGCCCTCAAGTGACTCTGTATACAGGAAAAGAGGATCCTTCCTATTAACTCTTTATCCGCTAGCACAAAAAACGATCACCTGTTGTTAACACTCCATTCAGGTATTTATAGCTAGCATTTTATTTCCGACAGGTTTGTGTTTATCTTAAATTTTTTTCGGTTTTCCAAAATTTTTTTTTATTATAAAAACTCTATTTTTACCATAAAAATTTTATTTTGGAAAAAAATTTCGTCGATTTTTTTTTTATTTTTTTTTTTTAATTGTTTTTTACGAAGGGGTTTTAACAAAATTTTTAAAAATTTTTTCCATAAGGTAGTATTCTTTGCGAAATGGTAAACTGTTCCCAAAAAGCTAGATTTTTTTAAAAAAATATTTTAAAATTTTTACGTTGATTTTCCACAAAACCAGTTTTCTTTTTTAAATACCAACCCAAAAAGGAAAAAAAAAAAACTTTTAAAGAAAAAGGAAAAAGGAAAAAATTTTTTTTTACCCCAAAATTAAACCAAAAAAATTTTATTTAAATAAAATTACCCCCCCCCCCCTGGAGAAAAATGGAAAAAAAAAAAAAAAAAAAAAAGGGGAAAAAAAAATTTTAAAAAATTTTTTTAAACCAAAAAATTTCCCCCCCAAAAAAAAAATTTTAAAAAAAATTAAAAAAAAAAAAACCCTTGGGTTTTTTTTTAAAAAAGGGTTTCCCCCCCCCAAAAAAAACCCCCCCCCAAAAAAATTAAAATTTTAAAAAAAAATTTTTTAAAAAGGGGTTTTAAAAAGCCCCAAAAAAATTTTTTAAAAAAAAAAAAAGGAAAAAAGAAAAACCCCAAAAAAAATTTAAAGGGGCCCTTTAAAAGGAAAAAGGAAAAGGAAAAAAAAAAAAGAAATTTTTTTTTAAAAAAAATTTTTTTTTTTTTAAAAATCCCCCAAAATTTAAAAAAAAAACCCTTTTTTGGGGGGAAAAAAAAAAAAAAAAACCCCTTTTTAAAATTTTTGGGCCCCCTTTTTAAAAAAAAAATTTTTTTAAGGGCCCCATATTTCGAAAAAAAATTGGGTGCGAAATTTATTTTTTTTATAAATTTTGGAAATTTTTAAAAATTATTTATTTACAAAAAAAATAAAAAAACGATTTTTTTAAAAAAATTTCATGACATTATAGAAGTAGTGGCTGTGGGGACAAATTCCAAGCGTGTGAGGACTGCGTCTCATATCATAGCTGAAAAGGGCTGCGAAAGGATAGAGTGCAGTAGAAAACGCGATGTTAATTGAACCTTGCTGCAGATCTATCCCCAGGATTGAGACATCGAAAAGAAGAACAGCTAGAATGCTTTTAACTTTTACAAATAAAAAAATAATGACAAAAACACACAAAAAACGTTTTTAATAAAAAATACATTTATAGTTTTATTTTTAGTATGGACTGGTCCCACAACTAATTCTACAGAAAACAGCGAGATTAACCTAAGACGTGGCTCAATTTCAAATCGAAAATTTCATAACTTATATTCGATGTACAAGCGGGAAATCAGTATTTGAGACGATTAATATGACCTTTTAATCTGAGCTTGAAAAAAAATTTTTTTTCCTCACAAAAGTTTTTGTATTAATAATAAATTTCTTATTAAAACGCGTTTTTTAATTTTGCTTTCTTCATGGGAAGTATTTTTTGCAGATTTCAAAAAAAAAAAATCGAAAAAAAATCAACTTCGTATCTAATTAATTTTCTCGAAACTAATCAGCACTTTTACTTTAATTTATCCAAATATAATGTATTCACTGGTTTTCCGCTTGTACGTCGAGTTTTGTTACACCCTTTATTATGATTCTTATGAATGTTGCCTGGCGACAGAACATGTAATATAGTTTCTCTATCCTGTAGCAATATTAAGTATCTTAGTATTGCCTACATTGTGGGCTGCCTGCTTTCTGCATAACTGCGTTCAATTATTATTATTATTATTATTGTAACCTGAGTGGGTTACAATCGGTTACAATAATTATAACCAACTGGGATACAATCGGTTACAATGATGACCAAGGGGCACTGGCACAGACTTACACAATGATTGGCTATCAACAATCGAAGGGAAACAATGTATCGCCAGGAAGAGTTTTCACTGTTCTTATTCAATCGGTGGCTTTAGGACACAAAAACGAATCTAAGAATTTTACTGTAATTTTTTTAGAAATTTTTATTTCCTTTCATTTATATATTTACTAACGGACATAGTTCTTTCTAATGTGCGTAAAACTAATAGATATGTGAAAAAAAAAAAAAAATTAAAATGCGCTAAAAGAATTTATTCGAGTATTTCAAAAACGTTACGAGTCACTTTTGTAATAGTTGGCAAAAATTTGCAATTATAAGGAAGAAATATGTAAGATTCGAGTTACCAAAAAAATTGCCAGCGCTTGTCAGTAAATAATTGCGCTTAATTAAAATCTAATCTTGACAATATTTTTTGTTTACCGCGTATTACATCGTGTGTATGTATTTGCCATGTATTAAATTGAAACAATAATTTATTAGAATTATTGAGCAATTGATCCGATGGATTGAGATGAGTGAAAACTAAGCTTAATGAACACGATCAGAAATTACTGTGGCATAATATTATTACAATAAGTAGGAAAGCGGTTAATAAATAATACAAGAATCGTGTTTAGAGAGATTCTTACGTATTACTGAAGAAGTATGATATAATAGGAACCGAAACGTTTAATTGAGGACAGTTTTTTCACAACACGATAAAAGCTGAACATGAAGTTTCTGTTTTTATTTACAAAATTTAAGCCAGTATTGAGACGCGTTGACTAGTTTTAAAAAAAAACACCACGATAGGAAAGGTGGAGCTCAATTGGAAACGCTTTCAAGTGATCGGATAATAATTATTTACATAATTGAAAATATGTTTAGAAATTTTCAACCGGACGAAAGAATGCTAAGGTGTTACGTATTATTTAAAGATTCGAAAAATAAAATGACCTGTCATTGCGTGGACCATGGATATGGGAGCATTAATTTGATGTATACCATATTAATTACAACGATGCAACGTCTAATTGATGAATATCTGGTATAAAATCTAGCATTCGTATACAAGAATTTTAACAGTTACAAACAGTACCTAATTCGATTGGCATTAGATCATTATATGAATGTTGTAACTGATTTAGATATTGAAAATATACCTACATATATTTTTTAAGGTTAAACTAGTCATTTTGCTTTATTGTCTACATACATATGTTTTTTTATTATTTCACTTACCTGTTTCTTTACATTAGTTTTACTTCGTCCAAAAACCAATCTTCTTTCCATCTTTTTGTTGCACTCAAAAATGCACAAAACACAATCAAAATGAGTTTAAAAAACAATTATAGCACAAAGCACTGACACAAACAAATATTTACACAAACTAAAAAATATCACTTGGACCTATTTTCAAAACTTCCTGTCACAAACTTAAAATACTTGGATATAAATGAACAAAACAACACTTTGAATAATTGTTAATTATTTTACACTATTGTAATGTTATTAGTAAGTATAATGATAATTAGAATAACACATTATTAATAAATAGATAAATAAAATAATAAAAACGTAAGCACACGCCAGGAATTTTTCACACGTTTTAGATATCGACTAGCAGCGCGATGTGTCGTCTTATTTTATTTTAATTAATTTATTGATCTCCCTAACGAAACAAAAAAATAAGGCGATGCAAACATGCTTCTTATCGATATCTAAAAAGTGTGAAAATCATTGCTCTAGTGCTACATTCCAGGGAGAAAATTAAGAACTACGTTTAAATGAAGATTTGGCCGCGATAATCTGGCAGCGTATGTTACTTTTTCTTCGCGAAAAATGTTTTTATTTCAATGAAATTTTATTGCATTTTTTTTGTACATATTTATGTTCACAACGAATTGTCAGCTAGCAGCGGACGTCCAAAACACAGAGAACCTGATGCCTTGTAAAATAGTCAGGCCTGGTAAATGTGGTCATACGTAGTATTAAGCCTAGCCAGCCGAAACACTTTCGTTTGATAACAGTTGACACCAAAGATAGCTGCGTCTGTATCCTCACCTCTGTATTTATTAAAAATAATATGTCATTTATTAAACTCGTTTTTAATTTGATTATAGTTTTTTATCGAATGATTCTAATTCTAGGTCCAGGAACCGAAACCAAAACATCATTCTAAATGGAGCGTTGGAGCATATGGATTTCACAAGCTGCCTCCAAGCCAAGGGAAAGGTTGCCAGCTGCGTGCATCTTCCCAGTCAGGTTATTGTCCCGTAGTTATGACATCAACAGTGGACTTCTAGGGAGTGTAATAATTACAAAAAAATATAAACAAATGTTGTTTCAAAAATGTGTTTTATTGTGAAGTTACAGTTTACATTTTAAAATAAAACAGTAAAAAATATTATAAAAATTCAATGTAGGTACATTCGTCAAAGAAATACTTTTTCAATTTTTGTGCTCTCTTCAAACAAAATGGGCAACTGAATACTGAAGCAATTCTTGTTAAGCTAAAATCAACTAAAATTATAAGGTATTTTAATGAAGTTTTGTACTAACAAGCATACACATTAATAAATAAAACTTAAGATGCATGTTGGAGATTATTTAAGTTAAAAAAGGAAAATTGATGAAAGCAATGAATTTCGAGAGCCACATTTGTTTGAAATAGGGGCACAGAGATCGAAAGAATAAAAAAATAACTAATAAGTTTTTACACTGCGATCATATTATCGTATAATAAACTATCTTTTTTTTCAGTAATCATTAAAATAAAAACAAATAAAATACGTATAGTAAAAAAAGGTTGATAAACTCTATAAAACGAAGATTTATCAAATAAATAATACAAAAACTTAAGCATTGATAAGATATAAGAAAGAAGTATATTTAAACATAATTCAATATTTAAATGCGTAGGTATTGATTTTAAAATTATATAATGAAAAAAAAAACATTGATTACTTTATACAAAATAATATTTGATTCGCGAGGTCACGGGTTCGGTTCCCGTGGGGGTCACCATGAAATATTCATTTACATGCGATTTTCATAATAATATTTCATGACTGATCATCTTACCTTCATATCAATATACACTGCACTAAGCTTAGTGCACCGATGCAGTGTCCTATGCACCCTTGGGTGCGGATAAGGAAAGTATAAAGCCCGCTATATATGGGACAGTTTATACATTTTCTGTGCAGTCTGAAAACGGTCCCGTATTTAAGCTAAAACTGCATGAAAAACTGTGTGCTAGTGTCAGATTTAAGCTGACATGACAGTCAATGTTTTTAATGTAAACGTTTAAGTAGACATTGGTTTATTGTATGCTTTTAAATACGTAAAAAACCAATAACATCATTTTACATTATTAGCTAAATATACAATTTCCTGAGAGCAAACATACGATAATAACTTACATCGCGTTTCAAAATTACACATATTTAGCATGTCTAATAACAGAAGTTTGACAGCGTTTCAAAAATACAGTTTTTAGCGTGTGTAGTATTTTCTGAACACTGAAACTGTTTTTGAACAAGAAACAATAGTAGTACTGTTTTTTGAACACAAATAAAAACTAATGAATTATAAAAGCGGGCACAGTAGTAATGTTTATTGAATAACAACAATAACACTCGATGAGATAAAAATAAAATTATATTTACACCAAGAAACGAGTACTACTATTACTGCTCCCTTATCCGCACCCAATGGTGCTTAGGGCACTGCATTGGTACATCAAGCGCAGTGAATCTTGATCATTTGTTGCATGAAGAAAGGTTGCACGCTTCATCGCCAGTCCAAGGTAGCTATCACAAACGAAAAAAAAATTTTTTTTTTGTGAAAATCCCATTCTAATAAATATTTCATGTTGTCCCCATCGGATATCGAACCCGCGAGCTCATGCATGACAGCCAAACGCGCAGGAAACGCGCAAGAAATGAGTAGGTACCAATAAGTATTTGGATTTATTTCTACCTGCATATTTTTACATTTATTTGTTGCCTTCGCATGTAAATGTAACTAGTTGAACCATTTTTTTACAAAAAAAGATACATCTTAATGTCATACAATATTATTTCTAACACAGTTATAAAATCGCACCTTTAAAACGACGTGATATAACACAAAACTTTTCGATTTTTACTCAACCTTGTGTTGGTATTTTTTAATTACAATATTCTGTACATGACTCCACAGTTGATCACACGTAAAAGAATTTACAAAATCAAAAATATTGTATTGCGCTGTATTAAATTGACTACCTACATATTTATAGATCGATAAAAATGTTGTTCTTAGTACTGCTGTTGTTTTAAAGATGCAAAATGTCTAGAAAATAAAATAAAGATTACTAAATTGTTAAAAAAAAAAAAAAAATTTTTTTTCCCATATATGTAACATTTTAAAATAACATACATTTATATAGTTATTAAAAGGGATTGTAAGATAAAATACTCGCTTAAAAATATGCAAATATTAAAATAAAGAATTAACAAAAAAGTCATGTCCTGTGTTGAATGGTTTCAACACATAATCATAGATATCTTACCCTACCTTTTAAAAATGAGTAATCATTTAATAAAACGAGACTTTAAAAATAACACAAAAAATGTCCAGAAAATAAAAAAAACAACAATAAAACACAATTATTTTGTTGTGTTGAAAGATTACAACATTTGATAGACCGGACATTCAATACTGCCATGTTATCAACATCAATATTTATCGACTATCCGATTGATAAAATATGAATTTTGAATCGATACCATCTTATAATAAAAAGGCATGAAACGAAATAATGATGATTGCAATGGCTTATTCCCAATCATCATTCTCATTAAATCTTTTGTCATCCTTTTTGTCTCCCGTCTCCGTGACGGTGAAGAGTCCCGAGGGAGTCCTCCGTCTCTTGGGAACTGAAGATGCAGCTTCCTCTGAGGATCCAGTGGAAGTAGAGCGCCTTCTCTTCACCTCAACATCTGGCGTCGGTGGACATAGGCTTCCTGGGTAGAATTAAATAAATACATATCGTTTAATTCGTGTGAAAAACGCTACCTGCAGGAGTAAGAATTATGCAGGAGGCACCAAAAACCCTACGAAACAAATAAAATATAATTTCAATCGAAAAAAAAATTATACTGCTGAGAGAATTTAATACCCAATCCTCACAACAGTATTAATTTTTAATTGTAATTTTTCCTAGTGTTTTTGTTGCCTCCGGCATAATTTTTACTACTCCAGATAAAGCTTTTCACTCTAAGTAAACGATATTTACTCAAAATACTCGTAAGGTTTAATAGATTGCGGTTATTATAAAAAAATCAGCTCATATATTTATATTTTAGATAATAAACTATTAAAATGATGAACGCCGGCGTGACGAGTGTATATCAATAAAATTATATCAGTCAACTAATCATTAATTTATCTTAAATATCCAAGTTAATTATTTTTACTAACCGCAATCCCTTTTTTAACCGTATCTTGAGCAAATTTTTAATAATTACGCTTATCGCTTTTCTCCGATGTTTCTACATTAAAAAATGTAACTGTTACAGAGATTACTAATAGTTAATCCTAAAAAAATATTGAATAAAATGAATGAAATAATTTTGAGTGAAGCATAAATACAAGCAATTATATTAATTTTAATCTAAGGTTAATATTGCTTTATTATAGATTTGCTTACAATTAGTTCTTATGTTAGTAAAACGCAATACTGAAAATGCAGTTGAAGCTAGTTGTAACGAAAATATTAAGTATCTTAAAGGCATACATTATTTGTCAGAAAATAAAAAACAAAAGCATCATAGAAAGTAAAATAATAAGCTCCAACATCCAATGATAATCAGCTGGTAAATCATATTATGGAAAATAATAAGAAATTCATATTTAAAAACTATGCAAAGAAATGCAAAGCAGATGTAGATGAAAAATGTATTATGGTTGGGATTTATTTTTTATCCTAGAGATAGAGAAAATAATACATAAGTATAAATACATAAATACATTATTAAATAAATCTATAATTATGCCTTACATTACAAACCATAATATTAAAATTAAAAGTTTTATACTACCTATATTATACTCGTATATTATATCTAATAAAGGTTACCTACTTATTAACACTTGAAATAAACATGCAGGTTTTATGTTTTTCATATTTTGTGTTTCCTTAACCCAGTACAGGTTATGTAATTGTTAAAAAATTTAAAACACATTACTACATGCTACATATTTTTTTACATTACATTTTTCTAAGACTATTTATATTTATTTATGGCCTTTTTTCTTTTTAGGCAATATAAACATTTGATTTTTAAAAAAAATAGGAAAAATAAATTGTCATTATAAATCGAGTTTTTTTTTGTTGGTCTTCATCGACGCTATGTTAAATTACTTGATAAATAGTATTAAAATCAAAGAAATATATCAATTTTCATTCTGAATACTTGATTATAGTGAAATGTAAATGCTTAGGTTGGTGGTGCAGAGCTTGTCAAATCCATAACTTGGAATAGGAGAACTAAAGTTATTACAATGATAGACATACTGACAAAAATGAAATTCGCATTTACAGATTCAATATACAAGTAATTATTACAAATAATACGAAGTTTTAGAAACATTATACGGTTGATTGTGTTGGCATTTATGGCAATAAGGGCAGTTTTAAAATGCCCTGTCAGGGCGAAACAGCTGACACTAAATAAAAATGAACAAAAAGACCTTTTTAACAACATTTTGAATGTGTACAAATACTTGTAGACAAATTACTGGAGTATACCCATGCTGGGCTAATATCAGATATTATTGATATCCTAACAATCTTAAGATTGATCGCCAAAAATGTTTAACGATCTTCTCAACAGATGTCACCAGTGAGAAATGAACTTGTAATGTGATGCAATGAACGCGAGTTCAATATGTACAAGTTTCAAAAATTTGATGGGCGGAATGGGGAATGTTGTAATACATCAAGTGGCCCACTTAACCCAGCCAATGACAGGTCATTAAGCCCTGTAAACGCCTAGATAATCCACCATTATCTAGGCGTTTCCAGAGTTTCTCTGTCTCTGTTGGGATATCAATAAAAAAGAACTTTGGTTCGTTTTGGTAAGAGTCTTATTTTAAAAAGTTATAAAATTAGGTATGCCTATCTACTGATTAACAGTATTTTAAATATATACAGCATAAAGAAAGTCAGCTAAAAATGCTACGCAATTCTCTCAATGGATGTCATACAGATAGAATAAATTAATAACCTTTGTAATATGAAACGACGACTATACGGGTATCAGATGATGGGCGTAATGGGGAATATCGTAACGTCAAGTGGCCACTTAAACCCAGCCGACGACAGATTATAAGCCCTGTAAACGTCTAGATAATAGATATTCGTTTCCAGAACATATTTGCCTCTGTTGAGATGTCAATAACGAATCATAAGGAGTCACGTATACCTTTTTCTGTGTATAATAGTAGATAGTACCCACAGTGAAAGCCCCACCCATTTCCCTAGACTGTTTTAAAGACTATTGAGTCTTTTTTCAGTCCAGCACAACTCTGCCGATTTTTTAAAGCTAATCCGCGAGATTTAATGGATTCAGTTTTAACTGGAAAAACCGAAGAAAAGAAGGTTAAATACGCGACCAAATGCTTTCATTGCCATTATCACTGTTACAGTGATAGTAGATAGTAAACAACATTTTTAGTGTGTCCAAATACTTGTAGACAAAAACTGGATTTCACCCATTGCGGGCTAACAATTACAATTTGACATCTCAACAGAGACGAGAAGTTTGGAAGGGATTATGCATAATTAGGCGTTTACATGGCTTATGACATGTCATTGGCTGGGTTAAGTGGCCACTTGATGTATTACAACATTCCCCATTTCACCTAGTATTTGATATCCATATCTGCCAATATACAGCAAAATGGCGCGACGCTTCACAAGTGAACACTCTCTGTCATCCATTGAGAAAATTGCTAAGCATTTTAGCAGAAACCTTTATGATTGCAAGTGAGATTCTTACCGAATTATATCACCTACTAGGAAACGCCTGAAGATGAATCTTCAATTTGTTATGCGTATAACTTTTACCAGCTAATTTTTATAAACAACATTTTGAGTGTGTCCAAATACTTGTAGACAAAAACTGGATTTCACCCATTATTGGCAGATATGGATATCAAATACTAGGTGAAATGAGGAATGTTGTTATACATCAAGTGGCCACTTAACCCAGCCAATGACAGGTCATAAGCCCTGTAAACGCCTAATTATCCATAATCCCTTCCAAACTTCTCGTCTCTGTTAAGATGTCAAATTATAGTAGTTAGTACCTAGAATTAGTATTCCGCTCATCTGCAGTTGAGAATAATTGAATTATTAGCGGGTTGGATATAGATTATATTCCCATCAGATCCGCGAGTGACACTGGCAGGCTGAGCCAACACAGGCCCGAGAGCGGTATGAAGATTTGTGGGCGATTGCTATCGCGGGCGGTCCGCGATCCACGAGTCCTGGTAGGTATACTGTAGGTAAGTATATTTTCTATAGGGCGCGGGCCAGGATCCAGAAATGGACTGTTCATTCCCTTGATAAGATATTTCCTAGCGCAGAACTAGACTAACGGGAAGGCAACGAAGGATCGAAAAATCAAAATCAAATAATACATACTCGTACATTCTTTCGTACAATATCGGATGTAATAAAACTCGCAGTACAACCCGAAAACTGGTGAATCCACATCATATTTGGAGTCGAATGTGTAATTAT
Source organism: Micrasema minimum (assembly GCA_022494985.1). Classification (NCBI taxonomy): domain Eukaryota; kingdom Metazoa; phylum Arthropoda; class Insecta; order Trichoptera; family Brachycentridae; genus Micrasema; species Micrasema minimum. The sequence goes on along the minus strand of JAGVSP010002095.1, from coordinate 15,383 downwards.
GACTTTTAAATCTAAGTTGAAAAAAAATATTTTTTTTCTTCTCATAAATGCTTTCATTAGTACCTACCGCAGATTAAGTAAAATTTCACAAATTCTTATTATTAAAAGGCGTTTTTTTTTATGTCTTCATAGACAGTATTAATTTGACTAAATAAATGATATTTGATAACAATTTGCAAATATTTATCGAAAAAATAATTAATTTCGTACTCAATTTTCTCGAAAACAATGGGTCAATCAATTTTTTTTTTTTTTAATTCGACTCCAAATATGACGTAGATTCGCTGGTTTTCCGCTTGTACATCGAGTTTTGTTATACCATGTAGATTAGTACCTACCAAAAATTGGTAACTAACATTTTGCTACCTCTGAGATATTGAAGAAAAATGGTTCTACTGTAAAATTGTTTGCAGTATCACCTTGAGAAAAAGTTCCTCAATAAATAATTCCCAAGAACGGCACTGGTACCCTTGTCAAGTACATCACATAAGAACATCTGCACAAGAAGTATTCGATTAGTAACTGAAACGATTAATTACATTACAGATCAAGAGGTCCAGCACTAGTGGTATAGGAGTAGTATGCTTTCAGTTGGTACTTGGTACACTATAGATCGGATTTCAGTACAGTACGAACTATTTAACATGCTAATAGTTAAGAAGATGCTGTCACGTGCTGTTTCTCCATACGATCGTAATCCTTGATTTTTTTCCCGGAATGAAGCAGTAGAGGAATTATTTTTTCTCTCTTTTTAGATATTAACAAAAAGCTCGTTCAATTTTTTTATGGTTAATTTGATACTATGTAGATAAGCACTCATTTTTGGCTAAAATTATATGGATTGTGTGTCAGTGAAAGGTCAAGAAAGACATGAAAATACAAGGGCTTTAAACTGGACGTAAAAGTCTGAATAATCAGCGTGCGCATAAAAAGATGCATAAATGCACATAATGCGATACCGTTTACTGGCGCCGCCGCCCGAAGCGTAAGACCGTTCATCTTGCTTTCACGTAACGAATTAATAATCAAGAATAACTGCACTAGGTGTAGCAACGCGGTGCCTTACGCACTTGTTTTGGTTAGGATGTGGATAGGGTTCGGCAGGGGACGCATGAAATAGGTCCGCCAGATACGATGACTGATTGAATATTGTATGTTGTGGCTTGCACTCAGCCGAGGTTGCTGCCGCGTCTTCTCTGGGCGTGGTTGGCGGGGGGCCGGCGGGAGGCTGTGGTTAGGCGGCAGGTAGTTGTAACTAACGACTAAAAAAGGGGTAGAATTACTAATATCCCTATCACTGTAAATTTGGGCCAGCTCCTTGAGCAGGTTGGGGTGAATGTGTTTATGACAATCTTAGAGCCGAGACAGTGATAGGGGCAATGAACGCATTTGGTGGCCTATTGAACCTTCTTTTCTTCGCTTTTTCCAGTTAAATCTGAATCTATTAAATTTAAAAATATCAATTTATTTTATTACCACGGCAAAAAAATCGCGTTCAATTATATTATTAGCAGTGACACCTTATTTGTAGAAATTCCTTAAAAATTGGCTACATTATATTCCCATCTAGGGTAAATAAAATGCGTAAAGAAAAAAGGGAGTTACGATTATTTGTGGGAAAAGTATCTACTACTAAGAGATAGTTAAGAGGCCAGTCGTGCAAATTTTAACACTATGGGTTTAATTATTTTTTTAAGGAAATACATTAATATCATGAAACGTACGATTTTTCCCTTTTATTTAAAAAAATATACCTTACTTTCTTCTCTTATTTAGATCATCAAAAAATATTTCAAACGAAATATTATTTTTAAAAATACAGTTACTAACAAATCGCGCCATTAATACTGTACTTTTGAAAAATCACATTTTTGCGATTTCTCAAAAAGTTGACTTTTTTGAGGTAGTGTAGTTTAGTTAATCGTGGTGCGAAAATATGAAAAAGAAAGGAAGAAGGACTACTGGTGCTTTTATAATTCATTAAATAAAAGTTTAATGGTAATGTGAGTTAAAAAACATAATATTCTGAGGCATTTGAAATAAGGACAGACATTTTAACCGAATATTCGTAATATTGTGTCTCTAAATCTAATAACATAGCTAAAGCCACTGAACTTACTAAATGGAGACTTCAATGTACCTACGCCTACGTTCAAAACGAAACCGTACGGCTAAAAACAAAACCATCACGGATGAAAAAAATAAAATATTCGTTAGAAATCACCTCTAAGCCGCTGTACGTAATGATTTATTTTTTGAAAGTTTTATTTTCATTATATTTTTTTAACATACATAACGACCTTTTTTTCGTTTGGCAAAGCCAATGCTTGTCTGCTTGGCTTTCTATTTAGTACCCCAAGCACGACTTTAATGGTGTAAAATTATTTTATGTAACGAAAGAAAATTATCTTGTGTATAGGTCGCGTCATTTAAAAAGAACGCTGGAGGAAAGTTGAGGGGGTGGGTCTACGCATGTGACCCGCCCACACTAGGTCGCAAATAAGGCCGATAATCGCCTATTTCGCTAGTGCGCAGCCTGACCGCCAGCGTTCTTTTTACATGACGCGAACTATAACTGTAGGTACAAACATTTACAAATCCACTCAGTAATGCATCAACTATAGGAGACGGGTGCTTTTAAAGCATCCGTTTGCGGTCAATCCGTTTTTATAAGCTCCGTTTTTATTAAAGAATTCAATATAATGTTACTCTCCCCTTAAAGAAGATTGGCGAAGTCACAAAAACGAAGCACTCTGAGAATTTTCAAGTGTAAAAAGGTAATAATACACATATATTTCCACCGTAGAGTGATTACAGCATTGCGTCAGTGCAATTTTATCACCTCGAAGTTCAACTTTACCGGTAGGTACTTGAAAAAAGGAGCGAACGCTTCAATGTTGGACGATTAGTTGGAGAATTCGTTGGAGGATTTGTTGAAATTTGTTAACAAGACCGAGCTCTGAAGTCCGTACTCCATGTAGGGTGGTGATCCTAACTAAGGGCAGGCCATTTCGAAACATTTTTTCACATTTATAAAATGCTTTTAAAATCTTAAGCATTTGAAGTATTGTTATGATTCTGTAGAAGGATATGCATTGCACGAGATTACGTGTGAACGGTAGTGATATATATTTTTTTGCTTTTACAAAATGGTTTTAAATATATCAAGTACTTCGAACGAGTATTGTATGATTCTACGGGAGAATAGAGATAGGTGTGCATACGCGTGAAGAATGGTTAATTGAATGGTAGAATGTAATATACATACTTTAAACAATAAAATAAGCAATGACTAAGTCGTTTAAAATTCAATAAAAACAACACCAAAGGTGATTTAATTATTTTTTTAAAAATCTAAATACGTTGAGAAATTTCAATTGACCGTGAGCTTTGAAGATGCAAAACAATAACCGAAAATAGATAGGTACTAACATCTAGATACTGAAAATAAAATTAATATATTCATTAATTTGCGATTGAATAATTAATTTTATTGGTTTTAAGTACCTACAATACTATGAAATTGTAAAAATCTTAATAAAATAACATAGATAAGTCGTAACATACTCGTACATAATTTATCTATACTAGTCCGCCTTATGGTATCATGATTAGCGCATTCCCGACGGGGCGGCACAGTGCGTTATTTTAGCAATCTAGCGGAATTTAATTATCACCTTAAAAATACATCAGTTTTTGCATGTTTTACGATACTATCACTTATAAAATACATAGTCTGGTGAACAGTTTTTATTTATCTGATGGCATTCGATGAAAAATATAATATAATGGGATATTGAAACATATAAATTTGCTCCAGAAAAAAGATAAGTAATATGAACATGGGTATCATTTTCAGGGACATTAGGGTTCCTGATTTGTAATTTTGCGTTTATTTTGATATCCAAGAAAGCCAATGCAAATTTTTTGATAATACGAACATAGGTTACGTTTTCAGGGGAAATAGGGGTCAATAATTTTATATTTAGATACAATTTTTTTTCATTCTAGGTGGCGGATGAATTTTTTTCCCCTCAATCGCACTTTAATAGTAAACTCTGAGCGCCGACACTTTTTTTAAATCGGTCACCATCGTTTAGTTTTAAAAAAAATTGAGGGTTATAGTCCAAAACCGGGGTCGAGGGAACACCGCATGTCCGCGAGTTAACATTGATTTAACTGGCAATAATTTAGTCAGTCCTCAGAACTGGGTATACAACAAGGTTGCTAGACCACAGAGGAGACGTTGTATAGGTGTTTACTATTAATGCATCCTTTTGAATGGATGGTTGGGAAAAAATACATTTTTAATAGTGTGAAATTTTAGCAAATATCAAACTTATGACATTAAAATTCGTATAGGTACCAGGTCGCAATACTAGAAATTATCAATTTATTGTCCGAAATTACGCTTTCCGTATAATGAATTTTCTTTTTTTACGTATATTGGTTTTAACCATTGATTTATTAATACACTTAGATATGAACTGAACCAAAAAATAAATGACACTTCAACTCCGCCAAAACCTCCAACTCCGCCATACGCGTGTTTAGTACTTCTTTAACCGACGGCCGGGTCGGACGTCCAGAAAACAATCCAAAATGCCTAGTGTAATTTTCCACATGTAAATGTTTTTTCATATTTGTTTTACATAAAGCTTAAACAATTAATATTCGAAGAAGTTTTCTTAATTGCGAACAGCGCGTCCACAAGAAAAAAAGTCATTTTAGATGGATCGTAAAATTCATGAACGCTCCTCATAAGGAACGGATTAGTATTGTATACTGTTACTGTAACCCTATATATAGCCCATACCTTTTGCGGTGTGTGGGCGGATGCTTGCCGGCAGTCGAAGGGCTCTAGGTGTATTAATAAATCAATGGTTTTAACATAGTATTATTATGTGTTCGGTTAAGTAATATTGTTGTTAATTGTAGGTAGTAGTTAGTTAACAAGAATTTCAGATAAGTGACATTCTATACTTGAAAAATACTACCGTGTCGGAGGTATCTAGTTACCTACTACGTCCCTCACTACGTCATCAATAGGCATCTACGTCATCACTAAACATCTACGTCAGACGTTTCGTGTATTGGCCTAAGTTCTGGAGTCTTTAGACGGTGGAATTTGATAATAAGTGGTGTTATAAAATCAACCCTAGGAAGCGTATATTTTTAGAAAAATTGTATGGATACGCCCTTTCTAGTGATTTTTTGTTCGAAGGCAGAACCTATCCGTCTATATAAATACGTGATACGTGTGTAATCCTTCGATTTGTAAAAATAAATTATTGTGATTTAAAATAAATTTCAAATACAATACATTACTTATGAAATTAAACAACTTTTGTTTTAAACTACTTTTTAAAAGTAGTTTAAAACAAAAGTTGTTTAATTTCATAATTATGAAAAACTACAAAGTGAGTGCTACAAACATTGAGTTAACATTACATTACGTTTATTCTATGAAGATTTGCCTTCTTTATTACTTATTCTGTTTATTTTATTTCATTCATACGATGTTTCTTGCGCCTTGACGCTTCGTAACACATTATGCTGCCCATCATCCTGGCGTGGATAGAGGACATTACGGCTACAATGTAAGGGATCGTTACATAAATAGAGTACTAACTTAACTATGCAACCCGATAAAATGTTACGCTGTATCAATGGCGCGTAATCGGTTAAAACGGAGATGGCTCATGAATATATTCATGACCATTGGGAATTATTAAAAGGCATAGATTGAAATTCGCACAATTCCCGAAATAGAGTTTTTTAAATACCTGATATTGAACATTTAGAAAAGGACTAATCCAAGTGGGATATGGACAGATGGAATTCTTGGTTAAAAAAAACTTTTTGGCAATGTGAGAGGTCGAACAATCAACGAATTTCATAGCTCTTATCATAATTTCAATTATGTTTTTTTGAGTTATAGAGAATTATTATTTAACTATTTTAGTCCGCCTCGTAGCGTAGTGGAAGCGCATTTAGCTACCGTGCATGAGGTCGCGGGTTCGATTCCCGTAGGGGGTCAACATGAAATATTTATATGCATGTGATTTCCATATTAATATTTCATGTGTGATCCCTTGGACTGGTACAGAAGCGATGACTGATCATCTTACCTCCGTGTAATAAAATGATCAATATACACTGCACTTGGTGCACCGATGCAGTGCCCTATGCACCATCGGGTGCGGATAAGGGAAAAGAGTAGTATTTAAGTACTCATTTAAGACGAGGAAACCGGAAAGCTTTATTCTCTAAGTTATCACGGAGTTTTCAAAGTTTATCACATTTTGTGGTAATCTGTTTTTTTCTACAAAAAATGCGAAATGTCTAATTAACCGCCGATTATACAAATAATGTTTTTTTTTTTAAATACGTTTTTTTCTCGATTTTATTTGAAAGCATAAATCTGCGATAGCCACGAGCCACGATCAAGAATTGTGCGACAGGTCGTTTGATAATTTTAGACATTTTTAAATAAGAGGCGATTATAGGGTTTATTTATCATTGGCTGGGGTGAAATCCAGTATTTTGTCCATAAAAATTTGAACACACTCCAAATGTTTTTTTTTTTAAATTATTTATAATATAAAAACCATTATAGGTATTGTATTATCTGTTTTTGTTATTATTTCGTCCAAATTTAAATACCTCGCGGGCTTTAATCTCCCAGTTTCTGCGTCGCGTCTTGCGTCAGAGGTTGTCGGATGTTGTCGCTGGATGTCGTGTCGTGTCGTGTCGTGTCGTGTCGTCGTGTCGTGTCGGACGCGAGGACAGAACTACAAAATACCTCAGTACTGTCACTAACTGTGGACTAACTAAATGGAAGACTTACAACACAGGTCCAGTATATCCCAGTATGTCTGTCTATAGTCTGTACTGCTGCTGAAAGTCAGTCAAAATCAATCTAACCTGGGAGCTTAATACATAGTTTTTATGTGTATAACGTGCATATTTATAACATTTATTGGAGAATCTTGTAAGGATAAACATCGCAAATCAAAAAAACAACAGTGGCTCCATGGATTCATTGATAAGGCGCAGGATTCACGCCACGGAGGCAAATTTTAGCTAGCAATAGAGATATTAAACAAATTTAATGTAATCGTAGGATTCCAAGAGGCAAGATTTATGCGCCTGCTGTTTTTTTGTCAATACATCAAATTCGGAAAGATTGCATAATATCAATCTGAACAAGGCTCTGGGCGTTGCGTTGCACTAAAATATTATTTAAATTTTAAAAAAGTATTTGTATACATTCAAAATGTTGTTAAAAGATTTACTGGTTAAAATATAAAAAAGGAAACAAAAATTGGAGACATCTTCAGGCGTCTTCTAGTAAGCAATAAAGCTCGATAGAGCCTTATCTACACCAATAAAGATTGATTGCTAAAAATGCTTAACAATCTTCTCAACACATGTCACCAGAGAGAAAAAATGTTGAAAATTGACGAAAAACAAACTCAAATGTGGAAGGTTCTGTACAAATTCAATATACACCGTTTCCCACGATGAGACCACGAAACTCCAGAGGGTGATTATTCATGATATTCTGAGAAAAAAATCCTTATAAAGTTTTTCAAAAAACTCAATTCTAATTTCTTAAAAAAATGATTAAAATATTAATAAAAATTCACGCGTGTAATACCGTCCATTTTTGAACTGGCTAACACCACGTGACCTGCACCAATTTCAGATATGAAATTCGAATTTTGAATGTCCGCACAAGGCAAGGCGTTCGGTGACCAGCGGACCCCCACTCCTCCCCGCCCACCGCCACCCCGCCACCGCTAGCATTTCAAACAGAAGCCAGTATTACATAGTCGCTTTTTATGAATACTTTTTTTAAATTAATTATTAAAAATGCCCGGATAAAAAACTTTATAAGGATTTTTTTCTCAGAATACCATGAACAATCACCCTACGGAGTTTCGCGGTCTCATCGTGGGACACGGTGTATATAGTAGTTTCAAAAATTTGTCATATACGATTATCTGATGATGGGCGGAATGGTGAATGTTGTAGTACATCAAGTGGCCACTTAACCCAGCCAATGACAGGTCATAAGCCCTGTAAACGCCTAGATAACCCACATTCGTTTTCAAAGTTTCTCTGCCTCTGTTGTGATGTCAATAATATCTGATGTCATCCCAGCATGGGTATAATCCAGAATTTGTCTACAAGTATTTGTATACATTCAAAATGTTGTTAAAAATTAAGTTGATTATATTTACAAATTGCACATCCGACATGTTCGCTTGCTCTCTGATAAAAATCGCCGGTGATAATTCTCCAACCGAATGTGTCTGAATGGCAAACAGGGGAGGTGGCAACGTTAATCCGTTAATTCGTTAATTTCTTCGAAAAAATCAATGGAACTACAGCTGAAAATTGTGGATTTTTGTAAAATATAGCGGTTATATGACGAGTGGTTGGTGCGATGGTAAAAATTTAATTCTCTTCTGGAATTTACAAGCATTTTTAAATGTTTTATGGTATAGTTTGTATCGTAGATAATATGTGATGAATTCGTAATTCTCATGAATGTTTGTTTCGAGTTATTGCGGCAAAGGTACAATGGTATTAATAAAACAGTCACAAATTCGCTTACATTTCTCACTATTTTTTTACACGTTACTTCCACAATTAAATGAGTAAAATTAAATACATAAATGTTAAATTAATTTAAATGCTAGATTGTTACCTTTTATAAAATTGACAGTAAAATTAACGGTAACTTGTGTTATATCGACGCCTCCTACGTATAATATCGTAACCCACAAATCGTCGATTTTGAGTTTTTGTTGGGTTTCGTCTGTATTTAACTATATCTTTAATTCTACCAAAACCAAAAAAAATATTTTGCCAATAATAGGGCTTTTTTAGGGCGTATTTTGTCGTATCTTCAACCAATGCATATGAACAAAAATATTTTCAAATGCTCCTCCTGTAAAATCGCATTTTGTGGGTTACGATATTATACGCAGGAGGCGTCGATATTTTAATGAAATTAACGGATCAACGTTTACCGGAGGCTTGATGTTAGGACAAACGGCATGAATACAATTTCATAGCACCCCACTGGGGGAGTACACGGTAGGGAGTTTCGTGTACAGTAAATACATGAATATTCGAAGATTTTTGACCATTTTATAACTTGCGATTTATTTTTATGAAACTAACTGTAGCTTGCGTTGTATTTCCTTAAAATTGTGTTACATTTTATAAAATTAACGGAAACTTTTGTTGCATTTTTTTAAAAATGAACGGATTAACGATTAACGGTGGACAGACAAACCGCATAAATACAATTTTCTAGCCCTCCTGAAGTGTGAATATCGTGTACAGTGAATAGGCCGAGCTGGTTGGACGGGGATAAATTTGTGCATATAAATTTCACACTTTATTGCTTTGTATTGACAATAAAGTACGATAGGCGCTCTAACGATACAAGGGACTTAAGGTCGAAAGTCGTGTCAGAATCGTTTTTATTGTTTTATTATGCGGACGAGGAATAAATGGCAGAGACATTCATTGTCTCTGGATTCCATATTAATGATTTAGTATTTAAACATAGTTTTTTTTTTTTATAAATCGGGAAAATATTCCAAATCTTATTTAACTTATTACACAAGTCTAGCTTAGATCTAATTAAATCGACTGAAAGAAATAAGCATAACGTTACCTTGATTCTAACAGGACGTAAATCAAATTCGTCACTTTACAGAAGAAGGAAAAAACTGATTAGTTTATATATTTACTATGTACCAGTATGCTATTTTATATGCATTTTGCATTTATTTTAATGTATAGACAATTTAAGAATATATTTCTGCGCATATTATTTACCTCCAAACTGATGAGTTACGCCATATTAGCACCAAAAAATGGCGCTGTGAGTTACGACCACTTCATAAAACTTTTTTTTCTCACTTGCTCACATAAAATGCATTCACTGAGAAGTGATGTCGATGCATTTTGACAAGCACTACGCGAATCCATCATAATCACGATTTCGTAAAAAAAAAAAAAAAAAAAAAGAGTTACGTCCTGTTAAAATTAAGGTAACGATAAGCACTTCCTTTACCGAAACAATTTATATATAATATTACTAAAGATGTGTACGTTTATTTTACTAACAATTATCAAAATTTATTAATGTTTTTTTTATGTCCGAAAATCTGAAATCCTGACTCATCTTAACGCCCATTGATTTTATATCACATATTTTTGCAAGGAAAGTAAATAATTGTCAAATTGTCCATGCGCTTGGTAGCTGCAAGACAAATTGTAATACAGTCTCTCTCGGTAAATTCAAGTCATCTTTAGTAAATAGTTAGGATGCTGGCGTTCCAATAGTACAAGCGCTCTGTAGCTGCAAGACGACCTGGATTCTAGACTCTATCTGCAATCAGTAGAATTAGTATGTCATTTGTATCGCGTTTTTAGTAAAATAGTTTTTATTTAATCTGAACGTGGGTGAAGCTGAGTTCCGACCGTCCGTGCGCTTTGTAGCTGCAAGACGAATTGGAGTTCAGTACTTCGCCTACGTATAGATTTAATATCTTTTCTTAAATAATCGTTGTCTTAGATCCTGTATTCATAAATTGGGAATGGAATTAATTAAGAATATCGAATGTACAGCGCCCTTGAGGTGATTTCTCACCAAAATGGCGCTTAATAAATTATCCAAATAAAAATAATGAAATAAATAATTGCCAAGACTCATAAACGTGTTAAAGTGCAATCAAGTATTATTAATACTACTATATATTACTACGTTCCCTTATCTGTAACCAATGGTGCATAAGGCAATTCATTGTTTCACCAAATGCCAGCTTATCTTGAAAATTTATTACATGAAGGCAATATCAGCTTACGCTTCAAAGCCAGTCCAAGGTATAACATATAAAATATTTTTAGAATAACACATTCAAATAAATATTTCATATTGACCCAGAGGGGGATCGAACCCGCGACCCCATGCATTGTAGTTCAACGTGCTAAACAATACACCACGAGGCGGACAATTCTTATTAGTAATTTTAGACAAATGCAAAATACAAAAAGGTGTGGATCTAAGCCTCCCTTTGTTGTGGGAAACTGTGAACTGATAGCATTTCCTAAAGGCAGATACGCCCACCGCACTCCTTCCGAGTTGTCAGACACGACACTTTCCCCAAATACGGAAACCGCACACGCTACTAGCTATACTGTATACTGCCGTCATAACAAAGACACACGTATACAACAAATAAAAAACACAATTTAGAATGCAGATCTCGAATCTTGGTAAAGTTTGTTAAATCAGATGACCATATTTTTAAACGTTGTATTTTAGTAAATATATTATGACTAAATAAACATTAAAGGAGACTTTTTTACGTCATTGCAATACACATACCTACGTCACAATGAAAGCCGCGCGTATGAAGCTACACTAAGCAACAAAAAAACGCGGAGGTATCGATATTTTTAAGCGGCGCTTCTCTTGTAATAACAGGATACAATCATACCATATCCGCTCCCTATGTGGAGCATATGGAATCCACACACTGCCTCCAGGCCAAGCGATCGGCCGCCAGCTCCCGTGCATCCAGTATTTATCTAGTTTTTATGACAATCGCGCATACACTTACGCGGAAGGGGGTCGAAATCCCATATTTTAAAATACCAAGTTTTTATTATTTAAATCATAAATTGGGTACTTTCCGATTTTTTATTTCAAAAAAATGATTGAAAAATTACAATATCAAGGGATTTTTTTTTAAATTTTACGATGTCATATGAATTTTTTAGCGCGGTTTGAAATAGCGCTTTTTCAAAATCGCTCGCAAAATCCTCCATTTAGCGCGCATGCGGTGTGACGTCACAGCAATATAGGCGCTCACTACGGAATGAATTTCAAGCCTTCCACGGTAGACGGATATGACGTCATTAGCCAATAACGGGCGTTAAAAGTCACTCGTAATTTCGTGTTTTTAAAACATAAATTTATAAATGAAAACGAAATTTGATCATTGTGTTTTATATCGTTGGAATTGTAAAAATATACTTTAAATATTTATAGCGTTTTCAAGGATATTCATGTTATCTGGAAGAACCCTATTATGTGTCAAAAATTGTCATGTACGCGACTCTTTCTTATGAGGGCTGTACATTGCTGCCACGTGCGCGCCTTGTAGCCGCCTGGACGTACTTTCTATTGACACGATTACAGTAGCTTACAAGGAACAAAAGGCCACCTTTAACTTCAGGCAGTGTTAGATCAACTATGTTATTAAGATCACCAAAGAGAAAAGCATCCTCTACGCTTTGCTTAGCCCATAGCAGTGGTAGGCAAATTCATGACGAGATGTTAGCTGCATCATGAGAATTCATCGAGAAAATATAGCAAAATGTTGAAAATACTGTCATCATCATCTATGGATTCCAAAAACTGCCTCCAAGCCATCGGCCGCCAGTTCCCGCGCATCCACCCAAGTCAGGTCCACGTCTCGCAGCTCTGACGCAAACTGCCGACGGATTGTCAACAGCGGACGTCCAGGACGCCGGGAACCAGATGCCTTGTAAAATAGGCAAGCATGGTTAAGGCTCTCGGAGGCCATACGATGTATATGGCCTAGCAGCCGAAACGCTTTCGCCGGATGACAGAAGATACCAAGGGTTGCTGCGTACGTTGCCTCAGCTCTGTGTTTCTTACAAAGTCTAACCACGGCACACCTAATATTCTTCTAAAGCATCTATTCTCAACATTCAGAAGCCTGCCATTTTGGGCCCTGGTTAGGTGCCACGATTCGCAGCCAATTAGAAGAACAGGTGTGATGCAGTCGTTATAAAGGCGGTATTTTGTTTAAACCGAGTAAACATCCAATCTCCAGACATCTTACATACTTACATACACTACTCCAAGATTCACTCCCAGTTCTTTCTGAAATCTGCCATTTTTAACGATTTCAAGGATCAAATCAAATTTTAGGCATAATGTAACTCAATGATCTCTGTTAATGTGAACAAACTTGGCCCATAAAATACCATTATTTTTTAAATGTTTAAGTATATCATTTTAAAAAATAAATTTATCTACTTATAATATTTTTACATAGGTAATTAAATGAAAAAAAAATACTATGAAATAATTAATCATGTTAATAGTAATGGGAGTATCCACACAAGTTTTTATTGTATTTCTTTTAATTTAAAATGTTCCTTTGTACAAGTGACTAATTCTTGCTATTCCCTGTAGAGAGGCTAAACAAGAACAAGGGTTACAAGTAACACTGGTAGACACAGGTCGGAGGTGATAAGAGCAAATACCAGTCCTTAATTACCAGCTTCACCATTACCAGCTCCACCATTACCGCCTTCACCTTCACACCGCTGCGGTGCCGGGCCTTATCTGATCCTCCCAAATGAGCGCCGGCCGATTGTTTTATGCGCCCGCAACGGGAAATTACGAGGAAATTGCGGGAATACATAATAAGAAGTTGAAATTCCTCGAGTCCAGTTTAGGATGCGCAGTCTTTTGTTAAGTCGACTGCTGCTTACAACGATTTTAGAGCGAAATCGGTAAGGCCCACTAACCCTTAACTGCACACACAAAAATATTACATTATTATAAAAACTATTACATTATTATACATTATTATTACATTATTATAACTAACTAACTAACCATCATGCCATTTCCCGAAGATAGAACGCCACACCACTCTGTCCTGGCATACTTCTCTTGCTTCCTCCACATTCATACTCTACAGAACCAAATGATATACCTCAAATTAGACACAAAACTAGGAACACAACTATGCAGCTTCATAAACCTCCAAAAATCCACACTACCTTTGGCCAAAGAAGCTATTACTCGAGTAAAGTGTACAACCTACTCCCATTGTCCATCAGAACACTCGAAAAACACTCAGCATACAAAGAAGCCATAAAAAAATGGAATGTGGAGGTGGGTCGTGCACAATTGGAGGAATGGATCAGGCCAAGAAGATAGTCAGGGGGTTTTTGATTTTAAATTTAGACCACATACTCTGCATGATTTAAAAATAAAAAAAAATATATGTATTGATGTTGGGTTACTTAAATTAAGATTGTATGTAGAATATACCCATTATAAACAATGTAAAATGTTTCCCTCGGCACGGGTTATCCCAGTGAGGGAACATTATTATTATATATATATTTTTTAAAACACTATGTACAAGTCGCATTTCAACTGCATTCAATCTACATTATTATATATTTTTACTTACTACTTGCTCTTATCGGTCGGGGATCTACCAGCTTATAAAAGTTTTCACGAGTAATATATGCTTACGCCGTATCCCTTCGAATAATAGGTTTTTTTAACCATCCTTGCTCAAGACAATAATTTATTATATCAATAAATGTGTGTATTCTTATGGATTCATTAAATCCTTTGCAAATGTACACCATAAAATTTAATCGTACATGTCCTACAAATCCTGTCTAATGATATTATTATCCATATTAAATCCAAGTTACCGTAAATTTATCGGTAAATTATTATGTTACGTATAAATCGTATTAAGACGATGCGCTGTCTTGTGACCTGGAATGTAGCACTAGAGAAATGATTTTTTTACACTTGCTTTTATATCAAGAAGACGCGTGTTTGCGTCGTCTTATTAAAAGCTGTATTACCTCAGGCAGTATGTGGAAGGTGCAAATAAAAATTTAGTGTATTTGTATTTGATTGTATTCTGTTTGTAATCATATTTTTTTGTTGTGATTTTTGTTTAATTTCATAATTATGGAAAACTACAAAGTGAGTGCTACAAACATTGAGTTAATATTTTTTTGTGTTTATAATAATTGTGTGTTCTGTCATGAATGTATATATTAAATGTAATTCTTTATAGGCCCAAAATGAGTTTATTGGAACTCATGGCGAATACATGTTGTAAAATGTATTTTTGATTTAAATAAATAAATAAAAATGTAATATATATGTATTAGGGTGTCCCAGATTTTTCAAATCGAGTATTATTTAGAAAAACTTTGAGGCCTTGTCGGCACGAGTTAAAATCATTGTACACATATGAAATTTCGTATGTAAATAGGACATAGTAAATTGTAAAAAAGATAGAGGGTATGTTGTTTTCAAAATCGAAAAAAAAAATTTTTTGGTCCCATAATATATTTTGTTTTCACCCTACTAGGGTGTCCCTTATTTTTCAACTTGATTATTATTTAATGCATAGGGCCCACTTTCTTTTTTTTGCTATATAGCACTTGTTCAGAAAATTTCAGTTCATTTGGAGTACAGTAACCCGTGCCGATTTGCATCGTAACATGTTCATACACATGAAGGGAATTTCTCTAATTTTGAAAAACTT
>JAGVSP010002094.1:0-138294 GCA_022494985.1 Micrasema minimum | reverse complement strand
TATAAAAATTTTTTTTTGTCTGTTTTAAAAAAATGTGGACTTTTTTGACTTCTTTTTAGAAAAACAAAAATTCCCAGTAGTTACCTACATGCATCACGAGCCATAGGCCATATTGTATCATGACAAGACATTTTGAGAGGTCGTTTTACCCAAGTTTACTTTGAGAGTTCATAGCTTTGTCATATTTGGAAAACTAAAAAAACATTGAAAAACTAATAAACTAACTAAACTAAATAAAACTAGCTTTTACGGTTGTTATTATCTCTTTAAACATAACATATTTGCATCAAAATAAAAAATTTGGAGACAAGCTCATTGCCTCTACATGTTGCCACATAATATAAAGCGCTAATGTGTAGGAAACATGTCAAAACGTTTTAATTCTAATGGCCTCTTGTGTGTTGCCAATTCTCAAGATACTCCAATAACAAAACAGTCATAAATATTAAAATTTGTAACTATTTAATTCACCTACGAGTATGTGTAAAATAATTGTTTATCAGTAAACTATTGCATAAACAATTCAGATAAGTAAATTTCTAGTTATTTCACAATTGTAACACCACAAATGAATAAATACTACTATATATTGGGTTATCCTTATGACCAAGTAAAATATACTAGATTGTACACATAATCTGTAAGACACCTATACACTAGATCTCCATTTAAAATAAGATTATTCGCTCATAATTTTTAGTATATTATGTAGTATAATTCAAAATAGATACATTTTACTATCGAGTACCAATTAGAATGCCTGGATAGAGCTTAAAATTAATACCTATTAAAAATTTAAAATCCAAAATCCTTTTCACAATAAGTACTTATCTTGTTTTTATCCTTTTAATTTCCTGTTTACTGTTGATATGGTTATAATATCAATGAATATTTTATTACTAATTTATTTAAATCATAGCAAAAAGCAGAGAACTTTATTTGATTTCAAAAGGACACAATTATTATAATCTATTTATTTGTTCTATTTTAAATAACTTGACTGCAATATAGAATCTCAAATACATAATCTATTTTTGTGAAGAATCACCTCAAGAGCGCTATACACAATGATTAGGTATTTAACTCCCCTAGCAAGACTACTGAAATAAAGTAAATAAAAACATTGGAACCGCTTGACGGCCCTAGGATCTGGTGATTTAAAAAAATGTAATGATATTGGATTTGTATACTATCAGCAATTTGTATTTTTCCACATTTTATCATTTCAATGTCACTTTCTCCACACTTCATAATTTCAATGAACTTTGCGTCTCTCAGAACACAAATTCACATCAGGCAACGCTTCGATCTTCAGCGTCTACTGCTAGAGGTAAAATCACAGAGCCTAAACAGCACCCTAGCATTAAGTTCAGCATTCGCTGCTGCGGGCCCTGCCGCTTGGAATCGACTCCCTTCATATTTGAGACTCATTCGGAGTCCCAATAGCAAAACTCTAAACTCATTTCTTTAAAATCTCCTTCCCAAGCACTTGACTTAAATTTAGAGGCCGGTCATGAAACACAATATTTTTAATTATTTTAAACAGTTTCGAAATATGTGCTTGGGGCATTAAATATTTTGTTTTATGTACAGCGCCCTTAAGGTGATTTCTCACAAAAACGGCACTTTAAAGTCATCCTATTATTATTATTATTGTTACTATTAATGGAATTTAATTCCCAGCATGAGGTTAGTTCAAAGAAAGTTCAAATTCGGCCGGCTCGCAGCGTAACACAGCCAGCTTATGTATATGGCCCGTAGAAAAAAGTATGAGTATGACTTACTTCAAAAGTGAAACTTGTGAAAGTACATAATATTAGGTCCTTACATATGAAATTGGCGTTTTGTATGGGAGGAACATAAAGTTGATTTTTTTTAAATATAATATATTTTATTTAATCAAAGTATGTACCATTGCTATCTATGCACTTTTGCCATCTCATAGGTAGTTCATCGATCCCTTTACTAAAATAACCATTCGGACGGGAATCAATAAAATCTTTGAAGTCGGTTTGGACTGCCCCATCGGAGTTGAATTTTTTCCCTTGCAAGAAGTTATCCAAATTTCGAAAAAATTAGTAATTGTTGGGGCAGTAGTAGTACGCATTCCAAATGAAGCTCTTCTAATTTGGTAGCCGTCTGTTGTGCAGTGTGTGGTCTAGCGTTATCATGAAGCAGCAGTGGCTTAGAGCGATTAACCAGTCTCGGTTGTTTAGCAGCTAGCTTTTCCATCATGGTTTGCAGTTGCTGACAATAGACATCAGCCGTAATCGTCTGGCCAGATTTAAGAAAGCTGTGTAGTGAACGACACCAGCACTAGTCCACCAAACGCTCACAAGTAACTTTTTTGGAGTCAATTTTCGCTTGGGGCATGGTTTGGCTGGTTTTGGCAGGGTTCAGCCATTGCGATGAGCGCTTCCGATTATCATACAGGATCCACTTTTCATCACAGGTAATGATTCGATTCAAAATCCCTTCATTATTGTGCCGGTTGAGTAATGCAACGCAGCAGTCAACGCGCGTTTGTTGATTTGCTTCACTCAATTCGTGAGGTACCC
This sequence comes from Micrasema minimum, assembly GCA_022494985.1. Classification (NCBI taxonomy): domain Eukaryota; kingdom Metazoa; phylum Arthropoda; class Insecta; order Trichoptera; family Brachycentridae; genus Micrasema; species Micrasema minimum. The sequence continues at coordinate 135,736 of JAGVSP010002094.1, read as the reverse complement.
ACCTTTCAAGCTTTTTCACCTTCCCAATTTGCTTCAAGTGGATTAAAACAGTTTTGTCGCTAACACCGCAGCCTGCAGCTAACTCGGACGTGGTTTGCGATGGATCCGCTTCCACAATAGCCTTCAATTCTTCATTATCAACTTTGGTCTCCGGCCGTCCACGGGGCTTGTTCTGCAGGTCGAAATTTCCAGAGAACGTAAACGTTGGAACCAAAAACGCACTGTGTTTTCTTTTGCGGCACCGTCGCAATATACATCATTAATCCTTCGAGCTGTTTCTGCAGCACTGGTGCCACGGTGGAACTCGTACTCGTAAATAACGCGATATTTCAAGTTTTCCATTTTGTAAACTGAGTGACGCAAAGAAAAAAAAAACAAATTGAGGAAAAAAACAAATGAATTTTAATTTTCGAAACACAAATACTTGAGTAAATAGCTGTATAAATTTGAATTTGGAATTCCTAACCAAAGAGAAGATATTTAAGATCAAAGTTGCCAGTACGGCAAAACGCCAATTTCATATGTAAGGACCTAATATTAAAAAAATTAAGAAAAAAATCAAAGTTCATATTTGTGTACAATATTACAATATTATATTTATGTAAAACAAAAAAGGTAAATATTTCATAGTGATTTGCTAAATAGCAAGTAAAAAATTTAACCTAAAAAACAGTAAGCTGACCTCAAACACGCCTAATACAAAATCATACATACTAATCATCTAGTCAAGAAAAGTTAATAACACGCACTGGCGAGAATAATGACACTACTAAAAAAATGCATATTTTGTGACATTGTCGTTAATAAATACCTACATCATGTCCCCTACGCATCTATAAAAAAAGCACATCTCTTTTCTGCATTGAGACATACTATTTTTATGCTAGATAGCAAGGAAAGTATTAAAAAATTAACAAAAGTGCACTTTAAAATAGCAAGTAAAGTAAACATAAGCAGACCTCAAGAATATACACACTTGAATATACTACCAAAAATTCTTCCAAGAAATTTACAAGGAACTATCTATACTATTGTGATTCAAGTTTCATGGATTTCCTCTTGCATGGTTTATCTTAAATCAGACTTTTGTGAAGTGTTGTTATTCTTGCCAAAGTGCGATACTGATTCAGTCACCACTGTTATTTTGTAGATGTGCCGTACCGTCCAAAATTCTTCATATATTTGATGTTATTGTTTAGTGACGTCCGCTTTTTTGTAATAAGGTTTCGGATTAAATGTGGTTTAAATGTAATATAATTGAATTTTTGGCTTGAGGGACCACTCTTACTAACTTAATCTATCAGCGCATCTATTCCTATTCGGCCTTTTAGTGTAGATGCAAGATTATATTTTGTAATACTACTATGGGGAAAGCAGATATGAGTGGCCCCAAATAGGGACGTGATGTGTTGGTAGATGGTGTAGTCTAGGTACCGCCAGCTGATCGGGAACATAGCTTTATCAAAATGTAGTGTGTACAAACATATATATATATATTATATGTACCTATATTTATAGTACATGTCTAATTATTATCATTGTCAATGTATGAATAGGTAACTTTATATTCCACCAAGTGGATATTATTTATATTAATAATTTGTATTTGAACATGCAATATGTGTAACAATTGAAGTATACAAAAAATAATCAAATATGCAATCTTATTACATATTATAAAATATTGTTACAATTATTGTTATGAGATGATGCTTGTTCATAAATACGGCCAGTGAAAGGATTTGCCAATATTTATATGCAAAACACAAGAGTGCATAATATCATCACCATAAAATAAAAGTTTTCCAAAACTGCCAATTTATCAATTCTTAACAATCCAAAACCTCTTCTTTGGATGTTTCTTAATTTTACAAAGAATTTAATTTCTAAAAACATTTGCATTGGGAATTATTTTCTGTTGATTCTTGTGGCAGGCATAAATATTCTATTATTTTACTTCTGTTTATGGAAAAAATATAAAATATAAACAAATTTTGTTTCACATGCTATTTGAATGAAAATTACTATATATCTGGAAGGGTAATCATAAAAGAATTCATTGGGGTTAAAGTCATTATATTAAAGTTCTGGTAAGTGTCAAGTGTCACGAGTGGAGGCTTTAAACAATAATCCTACACTTTTTTCAATTGATTTACTCTGATTGCACTCAAAATACTAACAAGTCTTTTTAAAGGATATTTTCCTAAAACTATTTCAGATATTGAACTGACTGACTGTATTTAAATACTGTTAGACTGCTATTTGAAACAAAAAAAATATAAATCACAAAAACTTAAAACAGTCAAAAGTAATAAAAATGTGTGTATTCTAACCATAATGACCAAAACACATATCTTATATATTTAAAAAATACAAAGAGAAAAAAAACGTTAAAAGGAATATAAAGGCCTAAAACAATTTAGCAGAGAATGCACAACTCAAATTGCCATGACAATGTATAAATATTTTACAAAGCTTATGCATTGAACTCTTATCATCCAAATTATGTACTTTATTTAGGTATACCCTTCTGTGTAAAATGTCCAATAATTATTGAAGAAATGTAAAATTACTAATAAATGCGTAATCTAAATGCAAATATTTATCATGTATATAAAATAAATAATTATATATGTAAAAATAAATACAAATTTTATATTTAGGGTTTTTTATTTCACATTTGTATCAAAAGAGTACATAAAATAATAAACTCAACCCAACATATACTTGTGTGTTTTTCCTAAGACAATAATTTGTATGACTAATCCCCGAATATCAGATGTGTTCCGTGCACAGTTCAGGGATCCTGATATGCAATCACCTTTCTTTACGGTAATAGGCTCCTTCAAGTAAAACACAGTTTGTCCAATGAGTGCTCGTTGCTTCTGGGCCCGTAGAAAAGGCAATGGGACATGGGAGGTCAAAAAAGGTATCAAAATATCCAACAAAAAAAGATAATTCACCGTCCCTTAGAGCAGTTAGCTTGAATTCGGAAGAGAAATTCACAGTGTTGACAGTACATGTATTTAAATCAATATCACACAGTTCGTAAGATGATGTTATTAAATGCGCAGGATTAGTAATATCGATACTTGCTTCCCTTATTACTTCACTTTTCATACAGTTCATTTTATATCCGTACACGTCAGACCAACAGCTAATAAACTTGTGATGAGTTTCACGATCACCACTACCTACGAGACTTATATTACACCTATTGGGTAATAGCATACCCCCGGCCTGTAGGTAATTATCTCTTGCATAAATAAAACTATCCATCATGCCCTCAAACAATAAAAAGTAGCCCATCCATTCGGACACAATAATATCAAACTTTTCTGGTAATTTTGTGTCTTCCAGTCTGCCTTTTATGATTTTAATTTTATCTTGAAGATTATTTTCACGTACAATGTCCATCGCATTGTAAACTATATCAGACTGATCAATAGCTATAACTTGTCTAGCACCGGCAGAAGCAGCAAACATCGACAAAATTCCAGTCCCACAGCCTAAATCCATAACAACTTTATCTTGAAAAGTTTGAGAATTGTTCATTATTGCAGATTTATAAGATTCCGTCCGAACTTTATCAAACAACATATCGTGGTGAATTCCAAAGTGAGCGTAAGTATTGAAGTATCCCTGGTCATCGTTTATGTTAACTTTTGACACACAATCTACTGCAGGAATTACAGAGCTTGGTGAATCTCCACCTCCATCGTTAATAATTTTATGCATAGATTTTTTCATAGTTTCCATATCTTCTTTCGAAAGAGAGAGAAATATGTGAGCTTCGTTAAGTTTAGCCGTAAGTGATTGAATAGTCCTTTGCAATTCGGTGAAATGAGCTTCAGATAATGTGACTAATCCATTCTCGACATTGGCATGAAAAGCTGTCTTAGGAGATTCTACTCCTTCGTTCAAGGAATCGAAATCGAATGTGAGCCAATCTTCTTCCTGGATAGGTTTTAAATATATATCATCTAACCAGAGTGGTTTTAGGGCACTTGTAATAGAAATAGCATCACATTTCGTAGTTCTAATGTAAGTTATTAGTTTTATATAAGAATAAAAATCCATGTTGTATTTGATTTTAAGAAATGAAATATCGAAGTTATGTATAGATTTGCAGTGATCAAATCCAGCATTTACGTTTGGAAACGTTTCTTTACAAAAAAGACACACTAATAATTTATTGTTTGTTACTTCCATTTCTTCCCATTCGTCTTCTTGGGAGGATCCTTCATCACTACTCAGATCTGGCAAGTCCTCCATTTCAAATTCCTTTCAGTTGATAATATTTAACTGTACTTAAGGGGGAAACGATTTGCACACACTTTCAAATATTTTATCAGTTTATTTTTAAAAATACATGGGTTTCTACGGTACGTCAGTAAAATGAGGTTAAAATTTGCTGACATAAACACATGTGATGAAACGCTCCTTGCCATTTAAAAAAAATATAGCAGCCTTCTAGTCAATCTACTCTGCGATAATATTTGATTTTTATCAAATCGGACTACTCACCTTTTATTATTCCTTTCCCTGCCTTCAGTTTTTTATTTATTTATTATGATATCCGCTTATAAGTGGGTATCATAATAAATAAATGATATTCATAATATTGTATGCATTTCAGTGGATGAATCTTTAGCATTGTAAATATTTTTTCATATGGTAACATCTGCGGTTACCATAGTAACTTAGATGTAATTTTGTATACATAAATATGAATAAATCGTGTTAAAATCTACCAGCTTTCATTTTTATACCTGCGCGTATTAAAAAAATGAAGTTGAAAATATCGTTTTCTGTAGATACCAAACACAGTAATATTGTTTCTTGTGTTGGCTGGAACAATCCAGAGGAATTATACTCATGCAGGTAAATACTAATAACTAAGCATAGCGCCGTTTCTACGAAGGTGTAGGCAGAGAGGATAGAACGCCACACCACTCTGACCTGGCACACTTCCCTTGCTTCCTCCACATTCATACATCTTCTCATGCACGCACGTCGATTGTTCCGACTTCTCACATGACCACTTTCAAGTATTTGTTGAACTTGATCATGCCATATATGTGTCTTCATTTATTCGCTCCACATGACCGAACCATCGTATTTTTTTAAAAACTTAGAATGAAAAGTATATTATAGAGGTAGGTACTTACTTACTTTTTTTATCAACAATTTTCATAATACACATACATTTATTCAATCACATTCCCAGGAATTACTTGAATACATTTTGGGACAAGCTGTGAACAAGAACGAAATTATTTTTAAAAGTAATCTGTGCAATCGTATTTGCACAAATTTCAATTTGTAAATAGGTACGAGGGGTTTTTTTATATTGCAGAATGAGCCACTAAAAGGCAGTATTTTTTTTCTTTATTATTATTATTCAATATATTCTCTTCAAACATTTATACATTTAAGTATTACATCTTTGAATAAAATTTTCTAACCCTTCGTAAAAATAATTTGAAGAATTGGTTGAAAAATTGCAATTTTTTACTTTTTTTTATACCAATACCAATTTTTGTTCTCAATGTTTTCAGTGATGACCATACGCTGTTGAAATGGAATTTAGTTACTGGTGAAGCAATGTTAGTAACAACTTTACCTGAGAACTTCTATCCAACATCTATTCATTTGTTTCCTAAAATTGGAACTGGACTTGGTGGTTCTAAACAAGTCAAGAAAGCATTTTGCTTACCACTGCGGATGGAAGGTAAACAAATATTCAGGGTATAAGGAAATGTATTTTTATAAAGTGTATAGTGTAACTCAAAACCAATTCATTTATTTTTTTTTTTTCAAAAGAAAATTTTTTGTTTGCATAGATATACATTAAAAACACATATACTTACGTACAATAAAAAAAATATATAAACAAAAATCCCACCAAGGCATAGCCTGTTTGTGGGTATACTGTGAAAGTCATACAGTGTGCATACATGTATTGCCTTTTAAATTATAAGTTGAATTGCACATAAAAGTTAATGCCGCCTTTTGTATTTCCAGTGTCCATGGCACTAGTTCTTTATTTCAATTAGTTAATGTTGAGATTACAATCATTTCATATAATTTATCTTAAATTTAGGTGTCTATAGTGATGTTTATTTGTACCCACAATGTACAACTTAGCAATCAATGCTCTTGGACTTATATTATACATTCAATTATCCATAAAACTTTACATAATAACATAACAATTTGCAGTATTTGGATGTCGCCACTCCACAGTATGACACGTGGTGGAGCGTCATAAATTACAGATTATCTTTTTCAGATTTCACATACTAACACAGAACGGTCGCATAGAAAAGTCAGTCAATGCCCACGAAGGAGCTTGCTTAGCTGGTCGCTGGAGTCCTGATGGCGCAGGATTTTTAACAGGTTGTTCAATTTTTTTTTTTTCTAGGGAATATTGAGTTTTTAAGGGAAATGTTCCGATGTATTGAGAATAATAGTAAATAAATTACTCCTTGTTATTAAAATTTCCTTTTGTAAAACTGACAGTAAATAGGGTATATTTTTATTTTCAACTGCATATTATATTCCATCATTACCATCAATCTTATTAAGTAGTAATTTGAAAATTTGTTGTTCAGGATTCAAGCCAGTACTTACTCATTGGGAGTGAGTACTGGCATATTTGGGTTTTATTTATTGTTCCAAAAGTTTGTTGCGGGTTACCTACTCGTTTTAATATAACGAGTTGCAGTAGGTAACCCGGCGTCTTTTTCATACTAGCCGTGGAGCAGTGAACAGGCCCTGTCTGCTCTACAGAGGCGACGGCCCAGCCAAGCCGACCATTTTGTATTGATCAGTTGTAACATTTTTGCACTTTAAAATAAAATCATTTATCAAAAGTTTATTTCAACAATATCCTGAGAGGTGCTTACAGTCCCGCCTTGCTCCAGAGTCATCGAAGTCTCAACGTTTGTCTTTCTTCTTTTTACCCATAAATTTGTCTAATTGGTTCTCTGTTGATCTTTTCTATAACAATTCATCAACGGACATATTACAATATCTTGAAGATCGAATACATTTTAAAGAATAAGAAAAATAACAAGATGTAATTATAGCCGGTGAAGATGGTCTTCTTAAGGTGTGGTCCCGTAGTGGATTAGCCAGATCTATTGTGGCGAGTGCTGGTGTTCCTATATACACAGCTACATGGGGACCTATGGGCTCCTCTGTTCTACATGCACAAGGAAATATTCTGATAATCACCCACTTGCAAGGCAATACAAGAAGTGTGCAGGTAAATGATATATACGCTTCTTCATAATGATGGATCTACTTTCATACCATTATACATATTTCCTAAAATAAATAAACTGATTTCGATGAATGAAGTCAAGAATGTTTTCCATCTCCATTAAACAAAGCCCTTTCAAATGGAAAGGATATTTTGTATTGGTCTCGGTCTATTTTTATAATGCAGCAATCCATATACATTTTGAAACTCAATATAATAGGGGTAAGTAATACAATAATTCAAAAACAAACAAAAAAAGAAAGTACACAAATTCTATTAGTTGGACTAATGTACGAAGTAGTTTGATTTAACTTTTATTAGTTGTTATATTAATTTAAAAAAAAACATGAAATTCAAAACTTCTAGAGGTATTCCATTATAAAAACATATAAAGCGTCCCCATGAATGAATAGCTGACCTTACAGAGTCGGAACATTGGTATATTGAGGTTGTTTCCATTCCTAGTGTAAACATTGTACCTGTCGTTCACTTTAGAGAATTGAAGTAAATTTTCAGGAATATGCTTAATACTTTCATAAATGTATCGACCAGTTACTGTGAGAACATTTAAACATTTCTTAATTAGCTCTAGGACCCAATTTGTTAATACCTCGAATGGTTATCTTCTATAACACAAAGATTGTCTGGATGTCTGTCGCCCTATTCCACAACTAGGCCCAGATTATAAGCACAATATATCTACATAAATTGTATTGCAGTTGTGACTTCTCTTTGAAATATATCGATTACCGTCATATACGTGTCAAAACTTCGATGTAGATATGCTTGTAATCTGAGCCCTGGATGACTTACATCTTATAATGCTATGGAAGTGACTAAAGTAGACTAAACAGGCCGTAGCCACATCAGTTATTTGCCTAATTTGTCACACCATACACAGCAGAGCTAATTTCAGAATATGAGGTTTTGTTATTGCCAATTTGACAAAACCGGATGTCTCTGTTGTGAAAAAAATTATGGAGTTTAGTATGGCGTTACGGTTACAAAATTATTGAGTTTGCTCATTTATTTACAGTGGAAAGCTCATGAGGGTTTAGTTCTGTCAGTTGCCTGGAATTTCAACAAAAATCTTATTGTTTCTGGAGGAGAAGATGGTGTTTATAAGGTACGAATTCCTGACCCTTTCTTAAATTATTGCAATTCAATAGTTAGACCAGTGGTGTCTCAAGAAAGCCATACCTACTTATTTGTTGGTAAAAATAATTAATATCCGCTTTCAACGAGTTTCTACTATAAATTTAAATGTCAGCGATGCATAAGCTTTCGGTGCTTACATATATATAATAAAGTAATCAATAATTAATTAAAATTTCACAAAAACAAACACAAATGTTCCATTTTTGTATTGGGACTTAATACTGCTGAAATATTATCTTTTCTGAAATAACACTTATTATTCCAAAAATGAAGTAAAACATAAATACAATGTATCTTTAGACTTGGGACCTATTTGGGCAGCAGTTATCCAGCAGCATGAAGCATGATACTCCCATCTTATCAGTAACCTGGGCTCCAGCAGGAGAACTGTTTGCTATCGCAGGATATAATATTTTGAGACTATGCGATGCCACTGGTGTACGTATTTAAAATATTTATTTTATAGTATGTAAGTTAAGACTTTCGCGTGCATAAGTGCAGTCATATTTATTTTCCTCATTGAATTTTAGCTCCTATTTGTATTTCTTTTTATAGTACTTATATAACTTTAAAATTTTATAGTTTTAAAAAATGCGGACCTGACTTGGGAAGATATGCAGGAACTGGTGTCTATCGCTTGGCTTAGAGAGAGTTTGTGGAATCCATATACTGCACATATGTAGAGCGTGGATATAGTCATGATAATATAAAGCACGAATGCAGCTCAAATAATCATTATACGTTTATTTTTCAAAAAATTATGATATTGTGTTATAGCTATAGCTTATAGCATCAAAAAATACTCTACATGTTTTATCTATCATCGTTCAAATTGCCAATATTAAATTCTCATTCAAATAATAAATTTTAGTGGTCTCATTGCTTGGAGCGGCCAACAACTGGAAATATCCAGAGCATTACTTGGTCATCTGATGGAACTCAAATAGCAGCAGGTTGTGCTAATGGACATGTTCTATTTGCTCACATCATACAAAGGTAAACACATTTTTTAATCCATATGGATATTCTTATATTCAATTTCAGAATTTGAGTTTAACTACCCTTTTACAGGCAGCTTGATTGGAGAAATTTTACATGTACCTTAACTGGTCGAAAAACTATTACCATCAAAGATATTGCCACCGATACAACTGATCAACTTGACTTTCCTAACCGAATCATCCAAATGGCGATGGGCCATGGGCATCTCGTAGCAGTAACGGCCAAGCAGTGCTATATTCATTCTTCCATTAGTTGGAATACTCCCGTCATCTTCGATCTAAAAGAAGGAAATATTTGCATGGTCCACCTTTCAGAGAGGTTAGCTATTTGTACTACACAGATTATGCAAATGTACAGAAAATTAATTCTTTTGCAATATACATCATATTTTGATGAAACCGTGTCTTATGATTTAGATGCTTTTGTCTGGTGGAGCGATCTAGTGTCAACGTGTACAGTTATTTGGGTCGGCTCATCGCAAGTCCTCGCTGGGGATCAATGAGACTCGACATACTATCGAAGAACTGTATCACACTGGGTCCAGATATGATGGCTGTGGTAGACCAAAATGATACAAAAAGTTTGTTGGCTTTATATATTATTCATTTAAAATGAAATATATTCTAATCGATGACCATTATTCATAACACACTATTCCCTAAAATCATCATATTTCAAGAGATAGTTATGTTGTGTTTTTTTACAGATTGCATTAGTAATTATTATTAAAGTATTCTTTTGTGCATTTTCACCAATGATATTTATATATTTTCCACAAGTAATCTTATAATTATGATGGATGAAATAATAATATAGCAATAAGTCGGCATGTAGTATTGATTTGAAAATTTTCATCCCTAAAATTAAGATTAATCCATAATATATTTCCTTTTTGACACAATGTTTTACTATAAAATAAAAACCAAAATAACTCTCAACCAGGGCTTTTTTTTAAAAAAAAAAAAAAAGGTGCCGGAACGCACTTTATGTCAAGCTTTTTAATAAAAAAAATTATATTCAAATGTAACTTAAATGAAATTAAAAGGAGCTAAGCCACGCTATCATTTTAACGAATTATTATTATAATTACTTAGGCGCAAATATTTTTTCATTTAATTGACTTTAAAATAAAACCGTGAAAAAAGGTGCCGGAACGCCGTTCCACGCCGGAACGCGTTAAATGGAAAAAAAAGCCCTGCTCTCAACTATATATTTTTTCTATTTCTTGTAGTTATTCACATGTTTGATCTTCCGACTGGTCTTGCAGTGCGAAGTTCTGCCGACCATACCATCACCACAACTTCACATTCAATGTCAGTTTCACAAATTGCTTTGAGCCAATCTGGACCAATTATTGAAAGACAATTTTCCCTTATAGATTTTAATAAAGATCTCTATGTAGCATCGGTCAAAGAGAAGAAACTAAAATTTCATAAGCTTGGTAAGTTTTATAAACCATTTTTTTTCATATTAACTAAAACTGAGAATAATACATTTTTATAATGATTTAGCTGTCCAAGTTGGCGGAATGTGTTGGAGCGAGGATGCATCTGTGTTGGTGGCACTACAAGAAGGAAAATTAACTATATTTGGATGTCCTCGGGCACCAGCATTCCTTGGTCTTACAACAATTCACAGAGCCGTCAGGTTTAAATATTCTTCATAATGATTTTATTTTTACTACCACTTTATAGCGGACAGGAAACTGTGCAGTTTGCAAACTGTGCCGTATAAAGCGAGAATCAAATGGTCGGCACGACGTTTGACTGGCCTGACAGTTAACGTTTTGATATACACCGTTTCCCACGATGAGACCGCGAAACTCCAGAGGGTGATTATTCATGATATTCTGAGAAAAAAATCTTAATAAAGTTTTTTCAAAAAACTCAATTCTAATTTCTTAAAAAAATGATTAAAATATGAATAAAAATTCACGCGTGTAATACCCATTTTTGAACTGGCTAACACCACGTGACCTGCACCAATTTCAGATATGAAATTCGAATTTTGAATGTCCGCACAAGGCAAGGCGTTCGGTGACCAGAGCGGACCCCCACTCCTCCCCGCCCACCGCCACCCCGCCACCGCTAGCATTTCAAACAGAAGCCAGTATTACATAGTCGCTTTTTATTAATACTTTTTTTTAATTAATTATTAAAAATGCCCGGATCAAAAAACTTTATAAGGATTTTTTTCTCAGAATACCATGAACAATCACCCTCCCGGAGTTTCGCGGTCTCATCGTGGGACACGGTGTATAATGCTTTTAAAAAACATAAAAAGCAAATTAAATATTTATATTGTTAGCTATATTAACAATATCCTGTACGCAAACATACGATAATAACTTACGGGCTTAAAAAATATAAATAACTGACTGTATAGTTTTCTGAACGAAAAATTGTACACTTTTCTGAACGAGAAATTGTAGTTTTCTGAACGAGAAATTTTACAGTTTTCGGTCACATACCAATCCGAAATTTAAAAAAATCATTTTAAAGCTAAAAATGCATTACATTATTCGCTGATAAATGAAAAAGTGAAAATAAATGAAAAAGTGTCCACTATTAAATTGGATAGAGTTCAACAGCTTACTGTTAATTTGAATAGGAATTTTATTTTGAGTATAGTGACCTGGGTAAGAATCCTACACTAGTGAATATATAAGAAGGCAGAGTTGTGATAAGGCGAGGAGATGGCTCCTTACTTCACATAGCAGTATCACCATTTCCTGCACAACTTGTAAAGAAAGTTGGTGCCAATCAGTGGACTAAAGCTCTCAAGGTAAGCAAATAAATTATATGTTAGGAATTCTTCTGGTAAAGCAACAGAATATTGATGTGTCAGTATTTCGTGTTGATTTTAGCTATGCAGAATGGTTAAGGATGAATCACTCTGGGCATGTTTAGCTGCTTTGGCCTGGGAACACAGGGAACTAGATGTGGCTGAAGAAGCCTTTGCAATCATAAAACAACCGCACCAAGTGGAATACATACAACAATTAAAGGTACCACACCACATTATTTATATTGTGACTGTAATTTCTCAAATATCCAAATTTAACTTCCTTATAGAGTAACAGCTGAAAGTGGTATTATAAATTTACCTATACTAAAGAAAATTGTATTTATTTAACTTTTAAATACTGTTGGTTTTTTTTCTTATTCTTGATCCAGTATAAACATTTTTTATTTATTCATCAAAATAAAGAAATAGTAACATAAGGGACTAAATTCAGACTTACAGACTAGAATCTAAATTTAAATTTATTGAAAAATAATTTATAAATAAATGAGTCGTAGAGTTGCAAAACCCGCTCTGGACAAAATTTTGAAAAAAATTAGTTTGAAATATCATATTGTGAAGTTTTTAAAAAATCTATCTGATAAATCTACACTGAGTAATAAATCCCGCTCCATTGCGTTTCTAATAAGTATTTTTGGGTCACAAAACCCACTCCGAATCCTGCATGAGTTGCAAAAATTTTTCTACATGTTTTAAAAAAAACGTTTTCTACAAAATCTGCGTATTTTAAAAAAAAGTTCTCTTTTAAATATAATGGCGTTTCTTTTGAAGTTATGGTATGGTTCATACACGTATTATATCAATAAAAATATTCAGTTTTTTTTTTTTTTTTGTGGCATAAATGTGGATCAAATTCTTTATTTTGTGATTTACTCATAAGTGGTAAAGCCCTCCAGAGCGGGATTTGCAACTCTACGACTCAAATACAATAAAATTAAATATTTGGTATGTACCTACCTAACATTATTGTTCCCTAACATTAGTTCTCTCCGTAGGATATGTATAATATACTATGTAAGATAAGATAGATGTGTAATGCCTACAAAGTTTATTATATACATAATGATTGTATTTCAGAACCCGTCATCGTTTGAAAATAAGGTTATCTGAAGGCAAAGGTTAAATACTAAAAATCAAACATCAAGTAACAAGAGTATTTAAGAAATACCAAAATCATAAATTTATATTTAAGAAGAAATATAATAATTCGTAAGAAATAGTGCAATGTTTGAATTAAAGTTTAATAAATGTATATAACCACAGTTTTCAACTTATTACATGACTTGAACTCTTTATCAACAAATCGTTATTGTATTTAGGAACCATGTAAAAATAAAACTATTAAATTTCCATATCCGTACCCAATGGTGCATAGGGCACTGCATTGTTACACCAAGTGCAGTGTATCTTGATCATTTTATTAGGTACACGAAAGTAAGTTGATCAGTCTTACGCTTCAGAACCAGTCCAAAGTGTCACACATGAAATATTAATATGAATATCACATGTAAATAAATATTTCATGTTGACCCCCTACGGAAATCGAACCCGCAACCTCATGCACGGCAGCCAAACGCGCACCACTATGCTAAGAGGCGGAAATAATAAAAAATAGCAATATAAATATTATGTCTTAAATTTACACCAATTCCCTACAGCTTACACAGAATACTTTAATAAATGATTAATTCATTTTTATGACTAAACTAAATAGTAGGGTTTATACCAAACACCGGTGTTGGGAATCATACAGTATTTAATCTTGATGCCCTTAGGTGAATAATAGAGAGGTTGATTATGTTGTATGTATGGAACAATAAAAAAAATTACAAATTACAAATCTTAAATTAAATATATTAGGAACCAATTTATGAATTAACTACAAGACTAAATAACAAATTAAAAACAATGATTACATTATGGTTACAAATTAAAAACAATATTTGGTATACACACAATCAAATTTCTGGTAGAAGTTTTAAGATCCAAGAGTGAACTTTAGATAATTCTGGTCTAGTTACAGTGTGAACTGTAAATTCTTCTATGATAAATTCTCCTTTTACACCAAAGGTTGTCAAGTTTTGAAATGTTTCTTTTCCTGATTCTAGAGGCACCAAATCATCACTTCCTCCATGAAACTGAAGAAGTTCAGGAGCTAAAATTAAATAATCTAGTTCTCTTTTTTCCTGTGTAACTCTATAAAATAAAGTCTTAAATGGGCAAATATTGCGCCGACAAGACGGCCAATATTTTAGATAACTTATAATATCCGCCACCAAGGGCGACAGTGGCGCTCTACATCAACCGGTCCGCAGTATGACAGGGATGCCAACCTGACAGTGTAGAACGAAGCACGGCAGATCGACAACACACGGGCTTCCTATCTAACTGTGGTTTTATTTCTCATCCAAAATATACTGATGTAAATAAACATTAGAATTCTTTACCCGGATTTACCTAGGTTGATTTTTGGGTGTTATGAATTGATTGTATTCCCATTTCTGTCATCGGTATATGAAACTATGCTTATGATTCATTTAAAAAACTATTTTCAAAAATTATTTAGGTAAAAAGCTTAAAATAGTGGATAAATTATTATTCTTAGTCGGCTGTCTCTGCAAGTGTAATCCCTGTTACATCACCATTCCCTACGGAACATTTTAGCACCGATCTTGAAGGGTTAAAAAGGAAAAATTATGATGAATATTAACTTACTTCTCATTGAACTATTTTGAAGGTGTTTATAGACAGCAGAATTCTTATTGAGAAATGAGGAAAGAGCAAATACTCCAGCAAGGTCTGTGTACCATCTGTATCCAACATGAAATGCAAGAGCTCCTCCCATAGAAAAACCACCTAAAATCATACATTTTATAATAAATTATTCTTCTTCCTCTTTCACCACGTTCGCTCTTATGCGGAGCATGTGGACATCACTAGATCCCTCTAGGAGACCCTATCGCCAGCCAGCGCTCTCGCCTCCTCTCACATCAGGCCCGTATCCATCAGCTCAGCCGAGAACATCCATAAGATGGGTCATCGACGGCGGGATCCTGGAGGCGTAAAGAAGAGGCAGCTTGGGTTCAGGCTTTCCAATAAAGTATTTACCAAGTCTCACTGAACTGTATTTTATTTGACACTTTCCATAACTGAAATTCAGTTAGTTTTTAAAATTTCATAAACAATTTAAAAAATACAATGCTGGGAATAAAAAATGCTGGTATCTCTCAACAATTTTTTTAGAAAATGTTTTTAGAATCAGTTATTTTTTAATACGGGGAAATTGAATGTTGCATCTTCGAAAAAGGATTCACTAGAAGGGGTGTTTTTATACAAGTTTTCTAAAACTTCATAACACCACTTATCAAATTCCATAGTCTAAAGACTCCAGCGCTCAAGCCAAAACACACACACTTTGAAACGTGTGACGTAGATGTCTAGTGATAAGGTAGATGTCTAGTGATAAGGTAGATGTCTAGTGATGACATATATATTATGAGTGACGTAGTGGGTCACTAGCTGTCACTAGGCACAGTAGTATTTTTCAAGTATGGAATGCAAAATGCTGCATGATATTAAAAACACATTCTTTATTCAAATAGAAATAACTACACATTTTAAAACATCGTTGGATACTCCTCAGAATGAAAGAGTACATTCTCTAAGTGTTACGTGTGTACAGAAATCTTAAAAGACAAAATTATTTTGAGAAGGGAATAAGTATGGAACACCATACATGGCTTATAAACTGTAATACATAAATCAATAGTTGATTTCGAGTAGCAGCTGTTTTTTCTATTTTTACTTTTCACGTAAGGATGTTGTAAAAAAAACATGTATTTTTAAAGTGAGAATTTCATTAATTAATACGCTTTTTAAAATTATACTATTGCTAAAAGGGCCAAAAAAAATTACCTACTTACCTACAACAATTCTGTTATTTGGAATACCATTTTTGTTTTCATCTTTTATTAACTGTTCGATATCCTTTCCGATTTCATTAATGCTTTCAGGGATTTCCGGGACTGAAGAACTGATAGCCAACCGATCAAACCAAACATTACTTAATTCGCCATCAAATGGAGTATAAGGCTGCAAAGGTGCTGTAGGAAATACAACTTTTATGTGAGGAAATGAGAAGTCTTTTCCTATTGTCGCAGCTACACCATATCTCATAGCCTCAGCTGTCGAGCCTAGAATAAATAAGGAACAATACACCAAAATCCTCTTCATTCTTTCTTATTCTTATCACTTGAATTTAAATTCGATAACTTACCAGATCCATGAAAGAAAAATACTGTTGCTGTATGCGAGTCTCCTGTGTTTTTAATAATATGAAGGGGTTTTAACTGTCTCGCCATCACTGCGTACCCTTTTCGGAAAATCATAATAGATATAGAAATAGTTTAAAAAATTAATCGTAGAACATTCAATATTATGCTCTGCATATTAAAATATAACCTCCAAGGAAAATATCAAAACATTCGGGAGAAACAACATTGAACACAAAACGGTAATTAGGTTAGTTATTGATAATACTATCTTGTCGTTAGCCACGATTTGTACCAATACATGACGCTATTAAAGTCTTACCCAAAAGTTGAGAGGAATATAATAGCCATAAAGTGAAAAAAAGGTATACTTTTCTCACCACTACATAGGCACATACACACATACATAACAAATATAAAAGTTGGGAATAGAAATGTCAAAACTGAAATAACTAAAAAAATGGCTTTTAAATATTTCGGTGCAAATATTTCAATTATATTTAAGCAGTACGGGTGTAATTAAGCATAAATATTGCCATTTTCTCACGTTGTTTAATTTTTTAACATTTTTCATTGAGGTTGAAAAATTAAACTATTGTCTGGAGTCTGTTATAAAAATATTTACTACAAATATTATATTTTAATCTGATTTGAATACATTATATAGTATAACAAAATCATCTGGAGAGCAGCACATTTTCGGTAAATAAAACACTGACCATGCCATTTTATATTAAAAATATTTCCGATAATCCACAATTGGGAAAAGTGTCAAAATGGCGTTTTGCAAAATCACTTTCCAAAAGATCAAATCTACCAATGAATGCACTCTTTTTTTAATCGAGAAGGAATCTCGGGTTATTTCAATTTTGACATTTATATTCCCAACTTTTATCTTTGTTACGTGAGCTTTATGTGTGTATGTGCCTATGTAGTGGTGTGAAAGGTATAATTTTTTTTCACTTTATGGCTATTATATTCCTTGCAACTTTTGGGTAAGATTTTAATAGCGTCATGTGTTGGTACAAATGTTGAAAGCCAGGAAATAAAGATTCCAGTATATTTCTACCGAAGATGAGCATCTTTTTAAGTGTATTATCTTTGATCTGTGGTTTCTTTGATTATTTATTTGATTATCTTTGATGTAATCTGTGGTGCGGCGTCTATGTTGGTGAATGTGAATTGTGTGAATTTGTCGCACAAAAGTTTTCGTATTCAGTTAAATATGTTATTGTAATCAATCAAACACTGTATAGTTGAAATATTTCAATATCAAATATGTCTGACAAAAATCCTTCCTTAGTAGCAGTACTACAGTTATTAAGAAAATATAATTTGAAGGTTAATGTTCTTACAATATAATATAAACAACACACTTGTATTGTAGACTTTACCATAAAATATTATACATTCTAATGAAATCGCTCCACTAGTAGTAATAATTTTTGTAATAAAAAAGTGTTATCCCAAATATATTAAGCTCGCCCAGCAAAATACTGTTTTACTTGACATATTTATGTATATGTACCCAATAGGTAAAAGCCTAATTATCTAATTATGTTTATTCCATTTAAGGGAACTGAAGAGTTATTTAGAAAAGAGGCAAATTTAACTGATGTTACTCTTCCATCAATCGATGCTCAATCTGATATTGAAATCAGCAATGCCCTATCTGCCTACCACAGTGAAGGCGACCCTTCTTCTTATACCTATGCGTTTGAAGGCCTAAAAAAGTTTGTGGAGAGCTCATTAGATATTTACAAGGTATATTTATCAATAATAATTTGTATTAAATATGAAATTTGCTGAATCGAGTTGCAATTTGTCTAATTTGTTATGCTTTTCAGCATGAATTATCCACAGTTCTCTACCCAGTATTGATCCATATGTATATGGAGTTGATCTTAAATGAACACGTGGAACATGCCAAGACATTGTTAGATCAATTTGGTCCAGAACAAGAAGAGTTTTATCAAGATGACATCAAGAAATTCTCCCAGATAACAAGTAAAAGTCAAATCAACAAAGATGATCTCGCAGAAACATTTAAGTAAGTACAGTATTCATTAGGGCCGACTATGACTTTGGCAGACTAGCCGACTAGCCGGCCAAGCCGATCATTGCTTTCGGTGGATTTCGTATGGCATTGGCAATGTTCGTGGCACTTTGTTTACAGCTGAGTCTCTCGCATTTGATGCGCGATCATGTCGAACCAGGTTTGTATTTACTTTGCATTTTTTTAGTGTTGTTTTTGTTTACGCGCAAGCCGGCATGTTTTCAAAGTCAAAATTCAGTACCAAAGGAAGGGTTTCCATTCCTAGATTATATTAAAAAACTGTAAAGCTGAATCTATAATAAAAATGATTAATATAGGTTACGATTTCATTTCAATCACCCTATTTTTAAGCATAGAAATACGAATAAAGTAAACAGAGGACTAGTCGGCACTTTTTGCCGACTACAGATATGGTCGGCTTTCCCGACTAGTCGGTACATCTCTAGTATTCATATTATCTTTTGCATTATTTGTCTGAAAATATGCGATGATTTAAAATGCTTAACATTTTTACTTTATATATTCAACAAGTTAAGAGAAAGATAGGGAAATCACAGTTACAATGTACATTCAATAAATTCACTTTAAAAAGTTGTCTTAAATAAAAAGTACAGGATTCATTCAAACAGTTCTCACTGTTTAGATCTAGTAACTTATTATTAATGTTTTTTATGGTGGCGGGGCATTGGTACACCAAGTACGGTGTATCTTGATAATTTTATTACATGAAGGTAGGATGATCAGTCTTACGCTTCAGTACCAGTCCAAGGTATCACACATGAAATATTTATATAAAAATCACATGTAAATAAATACTACAATGCCTACGGGAATCGAACCCGCAAACTCATGCACGGTAGCCAAATGCACTACCACTATGCTACGAGGCTTACTATAATTAAATAATATTTGCATTTAAATTTAAAAAAACACTAGTTTCAAATTGAAATTCATTAATATATGGATTTTCCACCAATTAGTGAATAATTATAATAATTGAATTTGTGATTATAAATAACATTTTCAGTGTGTCCAAATACTTGTAGACAAAAACTAGATTTCACCCATTACGGGCTAATATTAAATTACAATTGACATCTTAATTAAGACGAAAAGTTTTCTAGTAAGTACGTGAAATAATTAGGTAAGAATCTCACAATCATAGAGGTTTCTGCTAAAATGCTTAGCAATTTTCTCAATGGATATGCCCTCTAAACACCTACATATCCATATTCCCTTCCAAATTTCTCATCTCTGTTGAGATGTCAATTGGATTAGTGATTACTTGGAATACATTACAAAATTATTTTTCAGTTCCAATAAATTTGTCATTCAAATTTCTCGAGACATATCATCACTCCTAAAGAGACACTTGCACGAATCAAAGAACTCTTCGATCGTTTCAAACATAGTTAATAACCGACTTCACCTGGAACTGTATGAAGGGGGAGCGAGGAATAGGAAACAAGTTCTGGCCACAGCTGGTGGGCTTATGGGAGAAGCTTCTAAACATGGTAGGTGCCCAACATCTATTGTATTATACCTAATTTGTGATCATTCATTTGTTTAAAGTACTTATACATACATGTAATATGTAGTTATTTTAACTGTTATTAAAAAAAAATATGGATACCGTAGACCAGAGGTTCCCAAACTTTTTTGTCTCGTAGACTACTTGCCATGTTTTTGGTTTTTGGTAGACCCTCTGCTTACCTGATATTGATGTTTTGCAAATTCATCAACTTCAAATGTGTGTTTTTGACAGCTGGTATAGTGCTACTCACTTTGAAAGATTTAAATTTCTGACTATAGTGAAGTGTTGTATGAAAAACTTTAAAAAACGAATGTCTTATACATTTATGAATTAAATTTATAAATAAGTATTTATTACATTAAAAAAAAAAAACTATACAAAATTACAAAATAAAAAAACTACGGGTAAAAAATGAAACGTGCAAAGGCGAAGATAATCAAACATCAGAAAATATACCTAATAATGTAAATTTTAATGAAATTCTTCATCAAGTTTCATGAACATTTATGTTTTTAAATGTTTACTGCATAATATTATATGTAGTTTTATAATTTACGGAGATAGATAATATATAATACTATATTATAAGGGAGTATCATGTAAGTAAATAAGTAGTCTCTCTATGTGGAATATTATTCCATGAATGGAAGCCAAAAATTTAAGTCACGAGCTGCTTAAACGAGATCCATTATCGTTTACCGGACCTTATTTACAGCTCATGGACCCCCATTTTTATCACCACTGACATGGACCCCTTGCAGGTCATCGTCAACCCCTGGGAAATTATGAATGTGGACGTGGATTATGAATCACTTGTGTTATTTAATTTATCTGTTTTATCAATGTTTAGATAACCGTACTAAAGTCTATTATGGGTTATTAAAAGAACCTGATATACAAAGTCTTACTGTACCCGTTGAGGAAGACGATGAAACAGAAGAAACTCCTGATAAACCTAAGAAGAAGAAATGCAAGAAAGATCCCCTTTTTTCAAAGAAAACAAAATCTGATCCTAACGCGCCTCCTATTGACAGAATGCCATTGCCTGACTTGTGAGTACCATTTTCTTGATTCATAACTGTCCTCTTTTGCAATATTTCACGTATGTTCTAATGTTTATACACAAATACTGAATTTTATCCAGGAAGAATTATTTTCAATAAAGAAAGTGATATTATTTCCTAATGTACACTTTCAATTACTCTCCATATATTTTCTCTCGTTTTGCGCTATTTTGATATGAACAAAATAATGGATTTTCTTTTAAATAACTAATTATCACAAAATTTCCCGGAAGGGGTAGGCAAAGAGAAACTCTGTATCTTCTTTTATTAAAGGTATGTATAGAGGTTTATTTTAATGCCAGAATGTATTTAGCTTTTTGGCAGCATAATTCTATACACAGTAAAAGCTACCTAAGCATAATATCACCCTAATTTTTGTTTAAGTCTAGTGAAATGCTTAGGTTTTACATTCAGTTTTATTAAACATGCATAATCTATTTTGGTTTATTAAAAAATGTACCTGTTAACATACCATATTTGTACTAAAACTATACATTTTTTTAATAACAACATTTTGAATGTGTACAAATATAGATAAATTAGTTGATACCCATGCTAGGCTAATAACAATTATTATTGATATATCAACGGAGAAGCTCTGAAGATGAATTTGGATTATCTAGGACTTTTACTATCTTCAGTAAGTGATTAAAATTTGGCTTGAAGATCCCCTACAGCAAAAAAGGGAGATAGCTAAAAAATGCTTTGCAATTTTCTCAACAGATGTCTCTAGTGTTACAAAGGTGGAATCACAAATGAAAATTCAATATTAATTCAAGTTTTCAAAATTTGTCATGTATGGGAAGTAATTTCCAATCAGGCAATAAACCCGCCAATGTAAACAACTCTTTGTACAAAAAGGCAAATAAATACATTTAAAAAATGGTTATCAGAAGAAAGGCGGAATGGGGAATGTTGAATACATGAAGCGGCTACTTAACCCAGCCGATGGCATGTCCTAAGCTCTGTAATTCATCTCCTGAGCTTCTCTGTTGAGATATGAATAATAATTTTTTAATAGTTTAAATTAGCAATATTCCAAATCAAATGCCTGCAGAAATAAATTAGAAAATGAACATGTTTCTAAATATAAATGTTTTTACATTGTCAACAGAAAAGAAACGGATAAAGTTGAAAAAGCCAGAGCTCTTCGAGAATCATCCAAAAGAGTGGCTCTTGGTCCCGATTGTTTGCCCTCCATTTGCTGTTACACATTGTTGAATTCCTTACATAATGTAACTTGCGCAGATATATCTGAGGACTCGAGTCTCCTAGCAGTCGGCTTCAACAACTCCTCTATAAAGGTAACCTAACTCGCCTTTTGACTTTGAAGTAGAAATTCAACGTGCAATTTGTTTTAAGATATCATGGTGGTCCCCATCATGTAATAGCTAAGACTTTACAACTCGTAGATTCCGATTATGATTTCCAGTGAGATCACAAGGATAAGAAGTGAAAATGGTTGTTCTGTGATGTTATTCCCCTTTGTAATTCACCCGCCTGGCCTGTTAATGTGGTTAAAATATTACACAATTTTATCAATAATTCGCTGTGCTATTTTTGCATAGGTGTGGTCTCTTACTCCAAACAAACTGAGGGTTATGAAATCCGTGGACAAATTATCTGACATTGATAGAGAAGCCGGTTAGTAAACACAATATTTAAATGTATGCACTGCACAATCAAAATTCACAAACTAAAAATATGTTTTGATATAAGATTACTCTGGCTGCAAAAAACCTTTTTTTTAACTAGTTATTTAGTATCAGAGCCATCAATCTAGTTTATATGAGATTGTGCAGTTCCAAAATTTTATCTATATATATTTTGCATGTTTTTCTTTAAATCTGTAACATAATTTTAGAATTTGGAAATATGTAGTAATAATATGTAGTAGCAAACAAATGATTAATTTATATTTGTTTTAGTGGATGTTTTAGTTCGCATGATGGACGAAAGATTAGGAGAGACAAGCAGATCTCTCCTTGGGCACTCAGGACCCGTGTACAGAGTGTCATTTGATCCATACAAATCGCTACTATTATCCTGTTCAGAAGATACAACCAGTAAGGTTTTCTTTTAATAATGTTTACCTACGCTCATTGTCCTCCAGTATTTAATTATGATGACATATCCTCTTGCATATTTATGGTAAGCGTAAAAATACCACATGCAAGATTTAACTGCTCAAAAAACTCCACAATATGACAAACAAAACAAGACAATCAAAGCTCGTAGATGCTCACTCTTCACCACCATGACCACTAAATAAGATAATTTGCTCGTTGTCGACAAATTATCAAATTTTTATATCCTGAATAACTGAAATGGCTGTCTAGGAATGATGGTATTATAATTTCAAGGGCCAATTATTAAAATAGTATTTTTTTAAACTTCTGGATGTAGTTCAGGACACACATTCTGAATAAGCGTCAATGGATAAAGTATACCGCTTATATAACATCAAACAATAAGTTATCAAATAGTTTTAACGAATGATGTCATATACACATCATAAATGCGGTGTATTATATCGACACTGATTGTGTCGATATAATCACAAGCTGAGCTGAAACAATTATGATTTAGCCTCACATCATCATTCTACAATTTTATTTTTTTAGTTCGGCTGTGGTCTTTACATGCTTGGAAGTGTTTGGTTTGCTATCGGGGTCATATGTATCCTGTGTGGGATATTAGATTCTCACCTCACGGGCATTACTTCGCTACAGCTTCGCACGACAAGACCGCGCGCCTCTGGGCTACTGATCATCATCAACCACTGAGAATATATTCGTGGACATCTTTCTGATGTTGATGTTAGTAGTTTTATGCCTTTCCTTATTATTTTATATGATTAAACGAGCAATTATCAACATTTGTGTATGATAATGTATTCTTATAAATGTTTTCTTTTATTTTCAGTGTATCCAGTTCCATCCTAACTCTAACTATGTAGCAACTGGTTCAAGTGATCGTACAGTTAGATTGTGGGATTGTGTAACAGGGAATCAAGTCAGGGTCATGTCGGGCCACAAGGTACAATAAGTAGTTTTAAGAGCTTTTCAAAAAACTGTTTTTAAAGCCTGTCATCTGTAAAGTTCAGTTTTTGTCTACAAGTCTATTGACACACTCAATGTTGTTTATATGTATTAACTTTTTATTCTCTTTACAGTCTATCATCAATGTGATATCGTTCTCAAGTTGTGGAAGGTACATAGCAACTGGAAGTGGAAGTGGACAAATCCTTGTATGGGACATTTCCCAAGCCCATTTGGTGGCAGAATTTGCCAGCCATTCGGCTCCTATACATGCCTTAGCTTTCAGTAGAGATGGAACCATTCTGGCTTCAGGTATATTTATTTTGAACTATTCAAACTTAAATCTGAACCAATCTAACCCAAGCGGCAGATGGGTGCAAATCTAAATGTCATCGATTGACCTATGCTTCATGAGTTTTCTGTCTCCTAGACTGTAATTATGAATTAGTCTTTTTTATCAATACTACATTATATTATAATTCCAGGGTCACTTGATTGCACATTGAAACTCTGGGACTTTAACTTGTTAAATGAAGAGATGGCAAATGAAGAGAATAACGGCTCACATAATCCAGATGTTAAAGCTGGCGACAGATACCTGTTGCGGTCATATGCCACTAAAAGTTCACCAATTATCTCATTACACTTTACAAGGAGAAATTTACTCTTAGCTATAGGAATGTATGAATTTTCTTAGGGATAATAAAAAAGCTTCATTTTAGTTTAGGATAGTCTATAATATTATACAATAAATATTAATTTATATCCATACATAAATATTATACAATCACTCTGTTTTATTTGTGATTGATACCAATAAAAATTTGACAACTGCCACAATATTTTTATTTATCGTTGTCGTGGTGAAGAGTTCCTACATTCTTCAAAAAATATTTTTTACACTACGTTTTATCAGGAAACCGTAATATACTTTGTACTGAAGAGAGCTGTGTGATATTACATTATTACAATACTGAATTTTGCTAAAGTGTGAAAGATGCTAGGTGATCCTCCATACAATTATAATTTCTTAAAACTTATTTTTTTGAAACGATACATGTGTGCTTAGCTCTCTTCACCCCCGCAGCGACGTTATTTATGGTCTAATCTAACCAACCTAAAATCCTATTTGTATCTCATTCTGTCTCATACTACCCCGGGTAAGAAGAAAAAGGGCGGCAGTATTAGTAAGATTGATTTGACTTTATTAATAAAAATGCACTACATTAATTTTACAAAGGCTGCAGAGTCATTTAAAATCTGATGAAAATAGTACATACTTAGAATAATACTAAATGTATTATTTTCATTTTACAATTTTTTTAATTACATTTAATGGTGTACAAAATACATATCAAGGGAGCATGCGGAATTTATTTTTGTACCATTTGCTAACATAATAACTGATTAATCGGATTGGTTATGCTTCACAAATGTGGGGGTAACCAGGATGTATTATATCCAGTTAATGTGGATATTAGAACCATTATCAATATCGTTTGTGTACAGGAATGTGTATAAATTATTATGTTTTTCATATATTGTATAATATGTTTACATGGTTCTCCTTTGACTATAAAAAACTTTGAAGTAAACTATTTCTCTCTTGAGTAATAAACTGAGTAATTAGATTTATGATTGGTTCATTACATCTGGCAACTTGCGCTCGCATCGCCTGCTTGATGTCCTCCTTTTAGTACGATCATGTTTCCTGCAGCTAAATCACTGATGCTTCCAACTGCCTTAATAGAATGCAACAGAAGTTTGGCACAGTAATGAACAATGGCAGATTTGGTCAAAGGAAGAAAGTGTAAATGCCTGTGAGATCCGCCAACAATCAAACATGGTTCCAATTGTCCTTCTAGAATGGGCATTTGGGTAAAGGCTAGAAGGGCATGTTCCAGGCAAGTTGAGTATTGGGACTGGCAATACGTCACTGAGGCTCGAGTTAAACTAGATGTCAGGTTCACATCCTTTACTGGAGGAAGAGCCCCCCCCTGCCTCTTCAAATCTTCCTTTGTACAATGCTATTTCCTCCATAAATTTACCTAGCCATGGTTTGACTTGTAATTGATTTGTTAATTTTAGAAATTCTCTTTTTAGAATTTCGTTTGAATGCAACAGTTCCCAACAATTAGCCGCAACTAGAAATATGTTAGAAGCAGCTCCTGTAATTTCTATTTCACCTTTCCGTCTCTTTGATAGGGGCAGATCGGGGTCAGAAAATGCTTCCAGCAAGATTAAGTTACCTCTGTTGGCGTTATGTTCATGTAGAGCTCGCAGGAGGTGTATCGTTCCACAATACATTGCTTGTCTGCAATCTTCATCGTTTCGGTGAGGTAATAGTTTCTGAAAATAGCTATCTTTGCTTAAACTATTGGCGTAAGTAATTAGATAGCTATCCCATCCTAATTGCTTTCCGGTCAGTTCTAAAACGTCAAATAACTTCTGCCAAGGTTCTACTATGTCATTTTCCTTTCCCTCATACAAATAAGTATTATAAAAGTCTATTGCTCTAACTAAAAGTCGAACCAAGAGCCGAGGTGATTGTGGAGTTTCTAGTAAAGGTAATGTTTCCACAACCAGTAACCTTGCGTAGCAGTTTTCAGAGCTATGTTTCTCTGCACTCAGTAACGTTTCTACTAACCGCCCTCCGTGTGTAGCTACTGCACTCGGGAATCGCTTTAATAATAAGAGAAGTAAACGACAATGTTCCATTGTATCTTCACTGTGTTCTGCACTAGCCAACAATATTTTATGCTGTACTTCGGGCGAAATTCTTTGAAACATCTGAGATAAGAAGTTGTTTTCTGGACCCTTCAAGGACGCTGTAATAGCATCGATCTCGGGCCAAAGTTGATTTGGAATCTGGGGAGAGTTTATCAAAACGCTAAAACAATCAGCACACTCTTGTAGGCGCCCAGCAGCCTTTTCCATCATATAAGCCTCAAAAAGTACGTTAAAATTTGTAGGAAAAAGTGTTTTAGCAGTCAGCATCCAAGCTTTTGCCGCAAATGGGTCAGTATTCAGATCTTCTTTCGCCCTCATGATTATGTATTCTTCGTCGCTTAGTTCTGCAGATAAGGAAGACATGGTCATAAATGACATATTTCTTCACCTGCGTGGTGATGTAATCAAACACCAAATAAAAAATATTCAAATATTTTGAGTTTGAATCATGAAATGAGAGGAATACACAGAACACACTAATTCTAATTGAGGACTCCGAAATCAAACAAGTTTAAAGGTTATGTATCTAGCGTCAATCTAGCGTCTCGTTCTGTCCATAGAATACACCTGTCAAACATATTTATGGTGAAAAAACATAACCTTAGATAGGGATGCATAGATCGCCAAAAAGTATCGATAAATGAAAAAAATTTGACATCGGTCGAATATACCTATTTATTTTTAAAAAGTGTATATACATAGCATATTATGGCGAATCCATTAAAAATTAATATTTTACTTGGTTTATTCAATATTAATCTATAATATAAAATAAAAAATTAAATAAAAAATTGTTTAGGATATCGGCCAAGTATGTTTAGCATTTATTATTTTTTTATTTTGAAAAATCCGTTTTTGAAAAAGCGATCATCTTGGATTTTCAAGGAGCAAAGATGTATGGTATATTTTGGGAAATTGTTCGTATAGCATAAAAGGCTGGAGGACTAAAAAGAAAAAGGACATTTCTAAATTTTTTAGAGCGCCATTGATATTTTAGGGCGACTTTTTTTTAAATATCGATACTGATATTTCATAATATCGATATTTTTACAGCGATATTTAGCCCTAACTTTAGCGGAGATAGATGAACGCTTTCTATAAAAAATTGTCTGTACATTTTTTTAATCTTTGCTTTTTATAATCATAATCGTCAGGAATTTGTGTCAGGTGTCAACTCAGTTTTTAATTTATTCAATTTGAAAGAATGAAGCCATTATAACTTGACCTCTCAGGTGAAATTTTCCTTAATTCTATAGCCGCTGGGCATTAAACAAGTTATAATATTAGGATACCGGCATCTTCACTATTCACTTTCTTCAATCTAAAAGTTTACTTGTATTTTAGTGTTTTCTCAATTTATTGTGATCGATACACCATTATGATAAATCGTTTTGAATTAAACGAGGTTGTTCTAATTATATTTTTATTTAATATGTCAGAATTTAGGATTTATGTTTTTTAAATTTATATGTCGTCCTCTGCTGAAAGACATGTTTTTCTAGGCATTTGAAATGTACAGTTCATTATTATAAATGGTGTCAGTGTGTATTCCATCGGAATTTTCTTCATTTACTCTTTATTATGATTTTAGAGGCTACAATTAAAAATATACTAACGTCTCCGTATTTTTGTATGCTGCCATAGTTGACCCTTAATTGGATTAAATCGCAGCATATAAATCTGATGATGCAGGTAAAGTTTTATTTAATTAGTGTGATGGAAAGGGGTAATTTTAATTGAAAATTAAATTTTTCCTAGACCACTAAACATTGGTCTCACAGACTACCTTCATACCTCCTGACAGATGTTTAAGCATATTGCGCTTTCTGTCCCTCTGTCCACTGCGTGACTTCAGACATAGTCAGATGTTTGGTTTACCTTTTCAGCCAGAAGTAAAAATGACAATATTTTATATCCCGCTTATTTATAAACCTACATAAAAAATAATTGCACCGATCGTCTAGTGATTTTTCATTTGAATTTATTAGCCAATAATAAAAATCCTGACAAAGGTCTATTGTCATGTACTGTTCAGACTAATGTTAAGTGATTACATGTGAAAAGTGTCGTAATGTGAGATAAATAAAATAACTATAGCAATAGATAGTTTGCATAACTGTGTCATCAATTATAAAATAAAACCGCTTTTTAAATAATAATAATTAATTTTATTTAGTACCATAATATACATATATATTTATTATATTTCCATGTCTTGACTTACTAAAGATAGAGATCTGTATTATCCAGCGAAGTTCCTGTTAAGTCTACCTAAGGCTGAAAAACACAGCCGTAAAGTCATAACATTCTGAATTTCAGGACTGACTGATTAGTGAGCCTTGATCATTTAATTTTGTATTATTTCAGGCCTCAAAAATGTTCCACTGGGCTGTTGGAGGGGTAAATGGTTCTGTACCCCGTAATTTCGGACCAGAATGCGCTTATTACATCACAGGAAAACAACAGACTATCGAAACTATCATAGTAGTTTCTATTTTGTTGTATTTTGCCGTAAGTAACTTTAATAATAAAATTAGATTTGATAATATTTTATCTGTATCGACATTAGTAAGCATTTACCATTATTTTATGTCCTTGTCCAGAAAGAGTGACCCAAAATGGCTTTCGCATTTATGAATTTTCAGTGACCGTATTAAAATGCTGTTTTAATATTATTTAACCCGAAAAGTGTGAAGCACGGATTTTGGAAGGAAAAATGTTTGTTTCTTGTCTCACATTTTGTTTGGGTTGAAAGGATTTTTTTCCTTTTAGATAATTTTATATATTGGAGGATAAAAATTTTTTTCTTCAAAACTTTTTGATTTAGACAATGATCCTGATCACAATTTAATATAAGTGTACAGATACAATGACTCGCTTTTGAGTTCAATGTTTGCACAATACTTATTATTGTAATTAATTTTAGGCATACAATTTTTTTTATCGTCATTTTAAATACCTCAACATGAATGGGAAAAGATGATGTTTTTATGAAATAAATCCATTTTAGATTAGCACATTCCCAAAACTGGATATTCCCGAAGTGAAGCCTCATATAAGAAAAGAACGAATTGGAAAAAGAATCCTTCTGGTGATGATGACGCTGTTTTGGGGTATGGAAATTGGATTCAAATTTTCCTCTCGAACTGTGATATATCTTTTAAATCCTTGCCATGTCACTACTGCTATACAGGTAAATAATATTCAAATAAATTTTATACAACAATAAAGTTATTTTTTGTTATAAATGTTTTAAAAGTTTATTTTGTGATTTTCTAGATATTTCTTCTGGCATCTCCTCCTAGTAAGTTAGCAACGGGAATGTTTCGATTTCATATAAACTTCTTTAATGGGCCTCTCTTGGCTATGATTCTGCCAGAAACTGAATCGAGAACAGTAAGCAATTGACCATATTATAAAAGTTCACCATCTATATCTACTGGGGCACTTTTTTATATAAATAAGTTAAATGATTGCTAATTACATAGAACTAAGTACTATACCTTAGAAAATACATTTTTAAAAATGATTTGATGTCTTGCCATTTAAGCCTGAATTCATCATCGAAGTGTTATGTGTTACAATTTCGATGTGTGATAGTGACCTTTAAAATAAATGTTTAAAAAAACTATTGACATTTTAAATAATAAAAGAAAATGGCATGGTCATGTGGCTATTTTTTTAAAGTTATAAAATAAGCGTTACCTCTCAACCATCTATAAACTTGTCTAAATATCAATGAAAGATCACAACTAACTTGTTTACTAAGATCAAATATTTAAAAAATCTAAATTCCATTACCAATCAAATCCAACTGTAGTAAATACTGTCAACTGTTTGTTAATGTTTTAGATTGGAGCCGAAGCTGCTCTTTATTGGATACAACATGGAATGATGTTAGTGATACCGTATTATCTTCTTAGATTAGGAGGTAGAGTATATATATTCATAATCATATTATTAATGTATTTACTTAATGAATATTTTTACTAAAATACCAAAATTTATTAAAATTTCAATTTACCTTTTTATCAAACTAAGTGTATATTTTAATATTCTAGGTGCCTATAATTTGTCAAAGTTAACAGATTTCAAGTGGGAAATATTCAGCTACAGTATCAATCTGTTATACCATTTTATAATACTCCAAGGTTTTGCCATTGTGAGTACGCCTTTTTTAAATATTAATATTTTTATAAATATCTGTTACATATTAAACATTGGTTAATTTTTAATAGATGGTTTAAACTAGAAATGCAACGAATATCCAGTATCCAGACGGATAGTCCAAATTACAAAAAGCAATGTTCGGACAGAAAATGCCACGTTATTTTCTTAGAATAAACTGCAACACATAAACCAATTCTCACAATATTATTTAATTAACAGATTCTCAAAAACATATAAATTAGTTACATGTATCACTAATCAAGTAATCTCTCTCACCATAAATGTGAAGAGAAAAATGTAAAAAATTACAAGGATATTCCTAAAATTAAAAATTAAATTAGGTAAAAATCCTGCTTACCAAAAAGAATTGTCAAGTTAGTAACCAAAATTTAATAATGGTAAATTATGGTGAATAAAGACTAAATTTTCTGCACATGCAGCGTGACAATAGGCCAAATATCCGGCTGCCGGTTATCCAACCATGCAGTTCACCTGATATCCGGTATCCGGCTAAACTATCTGCTGCATATCTAGGTTAAATCTTACAGACTGATCATTTTCATGCTGTTAAACAATGTTATTGTTCACTTTATGAGAATAAGTAGGTTGTAGTCATGTGTGGAAATGTGAAATCTGAATGCCTAGCATTTTGACCAAACTCAAGCAAAAGATATAAGTTTTGACCTGTTTTAAAACGTACATAGGACATAAACACTGCACACTGCTTGGCCGCTTACATACCGCATCATGAATACTATGCTGCAGTCTTAATTTGTAAAAAATTAACTGAGAATACCACTTTATAGCTCAATACGACTGCCACATTTTTGTCTGAGAATCGTGTTTCTATCTCTTTCCTATGTTGAGATATTAAAGCTTGAAACATTCTGATTTAATGAAACAGTATATACTCTCCCTTCCGCACCCAATGAAACAGTACCAAAATAAAATCACATTTTTGCAATTTCCCAAAGTTGGCTTTTTTGAGTTAGTGCAGATTAGTATTTATGGTGCGATATGATCAGATTTTAATTTCACCAAGAGTGAGTAGGAGTTTGGTATTTTTTCTCATTTTGGCTAAAGCCTCTGTCAACAAATTTTTTAAACAGTTAGCTTAGTGTCCTTTGAAAATAACTGATATGCAAATGAATTAAATATTATGTAACGCAATAAAAAAAAGAATGGTTATTTTTCAGCCATCACAAGTTAACCTGAATCATATGCTGTGTCCCGCTCTAAAGGATCCATTCGAAGGTCTGTGGTATCGCATAGCATCCTGCTTCCATCAAGGATTATTGTGTCCGCTGCTCTGTAAAATATTTTGTATTGTGGCCCCATTCTTTATTGTTAAGTTTGGCCCTACCAAGGCCAAGCCATCTTTAGATTCGGACATGTCTTTAGTGAAACGTGTGACTGGGAGCAAAGAATGCCCGTCGTGTAAGAAACCACTGAATGTTTACGAAGGTAAAGGAAACAGACCATACTCATAGCGATTAATTTATAATATTTTAAATTATTTCAATTTTGTATTTACCTGGCATATTCAGAAAGTAAGTGTACTAGATTTTTCTATTTTTTAAAAGCATGTGTTTTTGAAAAAAAAAGTACAGGATATTGTTGACTTTTTTCTACATAACGGTCATCCCTTTCAATGCATGTGGTAAGCCGTGGCATAAGATTCTTTACCCCTCCTTGAAGAATTTTCTCGCCGGCTTCTTCTCCACACTTCTGAATCTGTTTCTGCACCTGCTCGTGGATTGAAACTTTCACCCATGTGTACCTTCATGAAGGTGAAAAGATGATAAACTGATGGGAGTCAAGTTAGGGGGTGGTTCAAAATATCCTAACCGAATGAGTCCAAGAGCACCTTGGTGGCTAAAGCTTTGTGAGTATTGAATGTTCCTTTTAAGTTTTGTTTTGGATCTCACAATATTGTTATTGATTAATGGTATACCCCTGATGCAGATTCTACCAAAATTATGCCTTTTCAGCCCCACAACACTAAGGCCATATTTTTTTCACGGAAAAAATGCCAAAATTGTGGTTTTGAACTTTTAGCAGACAGAGAGTTAATATTACGCCCGCTTTTTTTAATCAGGCGAGTAACAAATTATCCACGTTTCATCTTCAGCCACAATAGTGCTCAGAAAATCCTCACTTTCCAAATTGAGTTGCTCAAAAAACTCACCTACTCTATTGACTTGAAGGAGCTGGCGGGAAAATTCTTCGACGAGGGCTGAAGAAGCTTGTGCCATTGCTCATTGCATTGATTGAACGGGATGGTAATTATGTGGAAAAATAGTCAACTTATGTATCAACAATAACCCATATTTTTTTCAAATTCACCTTTTCTTAAAAAATCTAGTACACTTACTTTATGAACAACCCTCGTATTAATCATAATGTTTATTTATTTAACTCAGTAGATTCATAAGACAATTAATTATACAAGAGTTATTATTATCAATATAAAATACATATTCGATTATGATTTATACATAGTGATTATTGCCTCTTGAATACATGTTCACGGTAACATATTTCACTATGTACACTTAACACAATAAGTACCCGGAAATTTGAAATAAAACACAAACAACTTATCAATCATCTAAATTTATTATATCCCCCTTCATAGGCCCCTTCTGAGGCAATACACTTCTTCCAACGAACAATCCAATCATCGAAACACTTTTTAAAGCTATTGGGAATTCAGTTCTCGTTGCGAATTTGAAAATGCTCTCAAAACGGGTTCTACGAAGTGGTAATTTGATCTTTGGAAACAGGAAAGTCACACGGGGCCATATCTGGAGAGTACGGTGGTTGTTCGAATTTTTGTTGAATTTTTGTTCAAAAACTCGTTCACAATGATCGCTTTGTGCGCTGGTGCATTATCGTGGTGCAAAATCCAACTGTTGTTCCGCCACAAATCTGGTCTTTTGCGACGAACATTCTCTCTCAAACGCCTCAGCCAAGATAATATTCTTTATTGACGGTTTGGCCCTTAAAAATTCCGAATGAACAACACCACGGTCAGCATAGTAAAAATCGCAACGCACACAAAAGGTTGACTTGTTTAATGACGCCGTAACCAAACTAAATGACACATAGCAATAAAAATTCACAGAATAGTGGCTGACAGTTGTGCCAACCTGGGAAAAAATTTTTTTTGAAATATTCTCAGAGGGAAATTTAAAATGAGAATTTCCGTACTTATTTGACAGAAGGTACACTTAACACAATTGAATTTGCTATTTAAAACATTGCCGTCTAGTCTATAATAAGTTATTTGAAATCAAATTTGAAATGTAGCAATATCATCTTAATAAATAGATTGATGAATTCTAATTTACAGTCAATTCAAAGATATCCATTTAGCGAAGATTAACTACATTTATATGTTAGCAATCATATTTTGAGTAAATAGTTCGTTGCCTTATAAGTTATTTCCACGCTACACTACTTTTACAGTAGCTGTTTCGTAAATCGTAATACTTATCTTGTTGCATTTTATATTACGTAGTTATAGTTGAATCAACTAAAATGTTTCCTCAGAAAGTACAAGACAATGCGGCACTTTCACAGAAAGTTAGCCGAAATAAGTGCTATATTTTAGTAATAGTTCGTAGTCAAGTTGGAGAACATAGCTGTTTAATGTCTTACTTTAAAAATAATAATTTGTTACCATACACATAGTCAAAATATGTGATTGTTGTTTTTTTTATTTAAGACAAGTTTGATATATATTTACATGTTAACCCTTTCCCTGTGTCTGTAATACCATGTGTTACGGCGGTGTGCAAGCGTAATACTCTTAATACATGTTTGTATGTTTTGAAATGTCCAGCACATGAGTTACCAATGTTTCAGAAGTTCCGCAGGGAAAGGGTTTAATACACCTGACTATTGTTAAAAAGACTGAACATCTCAGACATGTTATAAGGGGCTAACAGTTCATATCTGCTTAGTTTAATGTTACAATGTATTCATTAAAAATAATTGCAGTTATTAATTACTAAACCAGCATTAATATTTTTCATATACCCACCCAATTGTATTTTTACGAAGTCACCTTTAATTTACTCAAAAGACTAGGTATATTAATTTTAAAAATTTGCTATTTGGTATCAAAATGTTGAGAATATTTATAATTTTTTAAATTCTAGAGGGATTCAACTAGAATCTGTAACTCAAGTTATTTACAAATCAGGATAATAATGGATATGCTGTTTTCAAATGCATTAGTTTACCATGTAATAAGTTAAAAGTATTAAATTATGATACATATTATGCATTTCCTCTTAGTAATTTTGAATAACATGATTCCTTTACATCTGATTCGTATTGTTCCAATGTCATTAAATATTATCAGCGATGAGACCTCTATCAAACCCAAAGGTTAAACCTATTGTTAATGTGGGATAATGTGTTTTTATTTTATTGTATAGATAATATAACTTGCACGATTAACAAAAAAATTCCCTCATTAGGTAATCAAAATGATTTATTTGTAATAAACTTTTATTATATTTTTTTTGTAAATAATTACAATTTTGCAATTAAGGTAAAATTTTTATCTTCATTTTAAATATTAATTTATTTTGTGCATTGTTATTTGTTTGGCATTCTGTTTATCTTTGTTGTATTGTTATTTTTTTCATCCAAGATAAATGCAAATCTGCATTTCATTAGTGTACAGAAACGTCATGGACAGGTCTTGTATTTGGTGTAAAAAATAAGTAAACCATACATTTATTTACTAAACGTGCTCTCCCTACTAAGCGATTACATACCGCTTCATAGATTTAAATAGTCATAAATTGAAAATATTTATCAATTTTTGGTTCTTACAACTAAAAAATTGCAAATTTTCTCCAAAATTCACTGTGTAAAATGGCGCCACATACAGTACAGGTTTGCAGTGAGCTATCATAGATAGTTGGTCCTTTTTACTTTGCCGTGTATTTTACCAAGACACTCTTACACGCTTCGCTAGGGCGGATGGCTTGGAGTTTGTAGGTACCTTTTAAAAATACCTAATCTTATATGTAATACTAATAATTAATAATCGTTTTATTTGTATTTAGGCATATACTTAATAAAATGTTTGTTTGCATTTTATTGACTAATAGGTAGGTGCCTTTTATGGTAGTTTTATCATTAATTTATTGAAGACATGTGTTTATGTATAGGTATAATCGCTCACCATTTTTAAATATCACCGTTCGCTCCTGTCTTCAGGTATGTCTCAAACCAAGCAATTGTTTTCGCCTGTAATGCTGGTGCAGGACGGCCATTGTGCTCCTGATTTCACACTCGTTCTTGGCCATCCTTGAATTCTTTATTCCAGGCACACACAGAGTCCTTGACAATGTTTGGTCCCTGAGCTGCGCAGTCAATCTCCGGGCCCAAACCTACCAACTGTAGATGCTCAGGAACGAAAATCCCGTTTATATTTTATTTACCCTCATAATATTTATTAGTCCCATCTCTATATTTTCTTAGATAATCTTTCAACCACCACTTAACACATGTATAAAAGTTTGTTAAATATTAAAATTTTCTTCTTTCTCTCTGCAACTAGTAGCTAATTATGTACAATATTAAAATGCGATTGTGTTATCTAGACTCCAGTAGAATGGCGAATAGAATGTCTTCATAAACTAGACAATGGTGTAGATATTCACAAATGTTAAGGAAATGATCATTAAAAGCATACAATTGCATTTGCTTACGCTTTTAGTACACCATCGCCGCAAAACAACAAAAAATCTGTCCTAATATATGAATAGGTATCGCGTATGTTGCGTCTCGCTCTTACTTTCTGCTACTTACTATGTTTGCGTCTACTCACAGCGTATTGATGTTAGCAGCTAAACTTGTTTTACACTGAGGAGGCGATACCGCCATTCGATTTTCGCATTTTGTCATCTGTATAAAAAGACGTTTTCGCAGCGATATAAATGGCGGACCTAAATGTCACAGATCAATTAATGCACTTGATTTGTGGATATTCAGAATTATATGATATGGGGCATACTGATTATAAACAAGAAGTAGCATGGAGAAGAATCTGGAAGAGTCGGGTTTAGATGTTTTTAGATTATTCATCTTTGGTTAATTTCATAAACCCATATTCTACTTTTTTTTTTCAACATGGATGCGAGTAATAATTCCTCATCTTCAGACACGGAGATAGACACGTCTGACAGGGGTGACATTTTGAACCCAAATGAGCTTAGTTGCTGTTCTTTCGCTACAGCCAATGATTGGCTAAAGATTAGTTACCCCGGATCGCGGCAGTGGTGTACTAAGGGCGTTAGTGTACAATTTTGTACTCAGTTTTTCCTTTTATCGGCCCCTTCCTGCACATTGAATTTACATAAAAGTGTAAGTTAATCAGCCTTAAACTTCAGAGACCAGTGTAGTCATTATATTATACTCGTGACCTTCTACTTGCCAGTACAATGTGATGATCATTCCTCTATGGAGACTAAATTATATTGTATTTATAAAATTTTGAAACGTACTATTAATAATTATTGTAAT
Organism: Micrasema minimum; assembly: GCA_022494985.1. Classification (NCBI taxonomy): domain Eukaryota; kingdom Metazoa; phylum Arthropoda; class Insecta; order Trichoptera; family Brachycentridae; genus Micrasema; species Micrasema minimum. The sequence continues at coordinate 98,086 of JAGVSP010002094.1, read as the reverse complement.
ATTCAAATTGCAGCTCAATTTTTCCTATACATAATTCATTTTTATCATATATTTGCATCACTTAGCAAATAATAATGTTAAATTGTTCCAGTACAAGTCAAGTCATGAAACAATAGAATCTAGTGATAGAGTATTAAAATGTTTCTTGTTTTATTATATTCCTATATTTAATGGAATGTTTGTCTAAAAGCAATCAATGTTTCTCGTAAATCTTGAATATGTGTTATTTACAAGTAATTCAACTAATTACTAGACACAAACACTAAAATATCATAGAAAAGGTTGTTAAAAAATAGAGGGGATAAGGCGTAAGTATAATGGTACTTGTGACCACTTTTAATAGGAACTGGTAGATTCCCAACCAATCACAGCACTGTGTTTGAAGTATTGTCACAATGGTTTCTTTATGAACATAACATTGTACCTCTTCAAGTTTCTGTATGGGAAAGGCCATACCTTACACTTACTTGTATCTTCCTTGATTATTATTCCTAGATTAATAAAATTCCACAAATTTTGAATAGGTAAATAAAAAGTTTTCATAATTATCAATATTATTGCCAGATTATTATTATTACTGTTGATATAATAATATTGCATACTATAGTAGTATAGTGTTGGATTAATGTAAAATTATATAGACCAATACCACACCCGTTTAAAAATTCTTAAAACATAAAAATGCTTTAAAAAAGCAGCTGTGCTAACTAAGAAATACATAATTTGCGGGTTGATATACATAAAATTAGATAAGAATCACAATCATAATAATATCTAGTTGGTGTATAAACACAAACCGAAGGTCATTACACAAATAATGTAGATTTGACGTATTCTTATCACTCGGATGAAATTTGGTGAAGTGTTTTAGAAAATTTGTCCACATTTAAATTAATTGGTATGAAAATAGTTTCACTGTTACTGTTTTAATAAAAATCTAAAAAACTCATTTGTCTACATTTATTACCTTAATTTCCAGCTGTTAGGTTCAGTAAAATTACAAGAATCCGTTTTTCACAAGCATTTTACGTTGATGGCACTTTCTGCCATTTTGCACTTCTTTGATTTCTTCTTTGAAATAAATTTTTATGGTGATCCATAAAAATTTTTTTTTTTTTTTAGAACACACATAATATTACAAAATTGATTAACTTGTAAATAAGAAAAAATCATGATAATGTGTCACAAATATAGATGTAAAAATGACGGTTCTAGTCGAAATTACAAGACTTTTTTGGTATAAAACTACTTAAAATGTGACGTCACCTGGGCTGTACCCATAAAATGTCATTTTAAAATGTGTTTATAGCCGTTATTACTTATTATTACTATGCATTTCTCGGTTTCAATATCTTGTTTATCTAAATTTTAATAGAAATGATAAAATAATAAAGGTTGTCTAGAGATTTCCACCGTCTAAAATGATATTGAAGTAGTTTGGTACAGGTACTGCCCGGCCGCCTGGATGACGTCTCAAGTCGTTTTTGAAAAAAATCAAATTAATTCAACTAGAGATGTCATTTTTACATCTAGTCACAAACACAAAAAAATGTAATAAGTGCTGCTCTGTAGAGAAAACCCTCCCTTTATCGTGATTACATCATTATCATGTTTTTTCCAGTCACATTCTTGCATTAAAAATATGTATTACAATGAAAGTCGATTTCTGCCAAACTTTTTATGCAGACCTTAGGAAGGAAATGAAACATCACTATTATGAAGAAGTTGAGATATTTTTAATATAACTTAGTACAGTACCATAACTAAAACCGTTATGACTTTGAAAACATAATAAAATAATGTAACAGGCATTTATGTACATTATAAATATCCACGTTATAAAAAAAAATGGAAATTCCAGTTTTGTTTCAAGATAAATTCAATTTTGGTACATCTTAAAGAAATTACTTTTATTAAAAAACATTCAACGGTCAATAGACCAGAAGAATAGCTTGATATACAGAAAAGCTCCACAATTCAAACTGAAAATTGTATCTTGTTCAATTCAGAATAGACCCCACACATTTATTGTTTGGTAACTTTCAACCATATAAAAAATAAATTAGATTTTGAAAAAAGACCGGACTACCTAGGACTAGTCAGGCAGTAAAGAGTATTTATTATATAAAGATGATGTTCTTTTTGTAAGGATCTGTATTAGTCTCATTCGATGCTGCCTCTTGGGATGTCAACTCCCAGCTGTCCCTCCATCTGTTTGCAGGTCATCCAGGAATGCATTACGGATTTGTCTATTCTACTAATGTCCATTCTTTCAACCTGTGCATGCCAGTTTTTTCTTCTTTCTCTTCGCCCCACCTGACAACATCCTGGATTTCGCAAGTTGCTTAAATTTGGGAAAATATGACATTGAAGTGGATAACTAAATTTAAAAAATGTTAAGTAGTTGTAAATACTTCAGTGTGGTATTTTGAATTGGTGAGCTTTTCTGTAATACAATTAATTAAAAATGGTGATAGATAAAATCAGGTGAGCCATCTGCTAATCGAATAGAAAAATTATAATCACTGAATGCAAAATACTCTAAACAAGACTCGAGTATTAATTATTGAGATTCATTCATCGCAAAACACTCACGAACCTCATTTATTTCATTACAAAAGTAGTGCCACATCTCTGTCGTATAATTTAAGGTCAACCTATCTATGTTAAAACTATTTAAATGCACACAAAAAATCCATAAGGCAATATTTAGATGGCAATACGTTAGCACATTGAGAATCTTCAGAGGACAAAAGTTATAATGAAAAGAAATTAAATGCAGGATTTTCTGAGTTTATCTAATCTTTTGAAGTGTACAAACAAGATTTAACATAAACTTGGAAAATATCACAATTTTGTGTATTTTCATTGTTCATTATCATCACTCTTCAAACTTCTTATTGTAAACCGAAGATTACTCAATGTGCTTGCATATATTAACTCTGTAAACAATACCTTACATAAATTATTTTAATAGTACTATCATTATTTATTTATTCAATTGTTGTACTAGAAGTGTTCCTATATCAGAACCCATTGTTATTGCATATTTACACAAGCATACTACACACTTCCATACAGCTAAGTATCACCTTTTTATAGCTGACTGACTTGGCATTCCAAACTAAAATATTTACGTATCCTATCATGTTTGGCTTCAAAAGGTAGCCATAATATGACCATTTAATTTTCTGTAAACCATTAATGAATTTAGAATTCATTTTACATTATCATTTTACAAATTTTTGTACCTACTGTTACAAAACTCAAGTCATAAATCATTTATATTACAGTTACATTTGATAGATATCAGTCCAAGAAACATCTTTAATTGCCTGAGGATGCCCTTAAACAGAAAAAAATCTGAATATAATCGGTCAGTGTGCGTTATGGCCGATTTACGATACTTTTTATTATTTTGTAACATGTAAAATCAAATTAAGTTAAAATAAATTTTATTAAATAATAAACAATTTTTTATTCCCATTGTTTTGAATGATAATGAGTATAAATATAATAAAAAGTAAATGGCAAAATGAAAGTCATTAAGAAACACACTACCTATCTCAAATCTCTCATGAAATATGTCATAAAATAAGTAAATAAAATCAAATGTTTCAACTTTAACTTTTTTTAAAACAACTTTTACTATAGAAATATAGATTTTTGTATGAATGCATTTATTGTAAATGAGGTTATTGACTATATTAATATTATTCCACTGTAATAAGAACTTAACCCTTGGAACTCTTCCACCAGGAAGCTTTAAGTATTGATAAATATTATAAACACACTTTTTTCAATCAAAATAATTACATAGCAAGCTTTTTCAAAGATATTTTTATAATAATTATTTCATTAAAATCATGATGCATGTATTAAATTCAAAGCTTCAGTGTTTAGTGTTAAGTATATATACATAATTCTACCTTAGTCTTGCATTAGAAATAAATGACATTGCTGACGAATTAAGATTAATTGTTTGTATTTTAGTTATAAATCGTACTACATCACTATATCAGTTTGCTAGCCAATCTAACCCGGGGGATACATATTATATACATTGACAATTTTCCATCAATAAAGGCATCAACGGTTTATAAAACATAAATATTGTGACTAATTACATGGTAACTTTAGTACTAAGACAAGATACAATTTATTAAAACTGATTGTATCTCTCTGCACACACCATCCCGATGAGGTACATTGCAAACACATTGCATTATATCGCAGTCCCAGGAATAATAGTGGCACAACTCATAATACTCATTTCTTCAAGAGAGCAGCTTAATTACTTTATTATGGTGTATTAATCATATTCGTACATTTAGAAAACAAATCTTTTGTGACAAATTTTTTTAAGGTGATCATTGTGTTACTATTTTGGCTAAAATCCGGTAAAATACTAAAGATTTTTTTATGAATTATGATTAAATAAAACAATATTATGTGTTGTTACCATTGGTTTATTCTATAGAAATATAATTTACCTACACTCCTTGGTTTCGGAAGTAAAGTTCTCCCACCGACTGGCGAAAAGACACTAAATTAGACTAACGTCAACTGCCACCACTTAACAGGGAATTAATTATCAAACTTTTTATAATCACTGGATATACCTTCTTAGTATTTTACCATCCATTTTCAAGATGTTTTTTCTATTCTTTTCTATTTCTTCTACTATTTAATATTGATGTTACCCTTGTGTTAAGATTCTTTCAAGTACTGCAATTTCATTTTTCTGTATATCTTTATTCTAATTTAGTGTCTTTTCATCAGTCGATGGGAGAACTTTACTCACGAAACCAGGTAAGATAGGTACATTCTATTTCTATAGAATAAACCAATAGTAACACATAACATCGTTTTATTTAATCACAATTCATTATGAAGTGTTACGAAGTGAATGCCGAATCGATCAACAAAATTAGATTTTTTTAAATCATGCCATTATGTACTGTGCTAATAAAAAATATATTTGGGACATTTTTGCATAGTCAAAAATGTAAAATGTAATTTTCAACTGGTGCCTCTCTATTATCATTCATGTGCGATATATCGTCGGTGATACTCCATAACCACGTAACTAATAATTGCAATACCGCATAAGTACTTTTATAAAAATTTAGAGGAAGAGAAGAAAAAATGTTTTTTTTACAAAAAACACGTAATTTTTTTCTTTCCCAGTTATGCATCGGATGATACCTATAGCTTGGCCATCAAAATTTAACACTATTGGACAAAATCTAACGAGAACTTGCGCGGATTTGCCGTATAACTGACGATATACTATACTAACCTAAAAAGTAATAAATAAATGTTAATGGTATTGGATTACCGAAAACAAAATGGCAAAGTAAAATGACTAGATTCATTTGAGTACCTAAATATGCTGTTCTAATTCAAGTATAATACATGTTTTAAATTAAAATATAGGTACTAGAGTCAGACACATTTCGAAATAATCACAGCAGTGTTTACGTCAACTGATATTAAATACTGAATATATCGCCTAGTATAGACACCAGCACTGAAGATAATATTTTTCCAACACGTGGAGCCTAGGTGCCAAATATTTATATCATCCTTATTCTGCAAATAATAAATGTCAACTTTGCCAAAAAAAACTTGAATCTTAACGTAAAACCTTTCAAGCTGCTTGCTGGAACTGTTAAGCAATATGACTCTTGGTCACAAATTTACTAGGATAAACTTGATGTCTTACAACATTCCCCATTTCACCTAGTATTTGATATCCATATCTGCCAATATACAATAAAATGGCGCAACGTTTCACATGGGAACACTTTCTGTCATCCATTGAGAAAATTGCTAAGCATTTTAGCAGAAAACTTTATGATTGCATGTGAGATTCTTACCGAATTATATCAGGTGATATAATTCGGTAAGAATCTCACATGGTAACTTTCCTAGTAGGTACTAGGAAACGCCTGAAGATGAATCTTCAATTTGTTATGCTTATAACTTTTACCAGCTAATTTTTATAAACAACATTTTGAGTGTGTCCAAATACTTGTAGACAAAAAACTGGATTTCACCCATTACGGGCTAATAATTACAATTTGACATCTCCACAGAGACGAGAAATTTGGAAGGGAATATGGATATCTAGGCGTTTACAGGGCTTATGACCTGTCATTGGCTGGGTTAAGTGGCCACATGATGTATTACAACATTCCCCATTTCACCTAGTATTTATTTTATTTATTTATTTTTTAAACCACCTCAACAGGCCAGGAGGCCCAATTACAGAGGGGAACAACGTCACAAACACCCAGGCTTGAGAAAAATCACTTTTGATTTTTGTGTTCTCACCCGGAATCGAACCCGGAACCTCCGTATCGTGAGTCCAGCGTCTTAGCCATTACGCTACGGAGGCCGCATATTTGATATCCATATCTGCCAATATACAATAAAATGGCGAGTTTTCTGCTAAAATGCTTAGCAATTTTCTCAATGGATGACAGAGAGTGTTCATATGTGAAGCGTCGCGCCATTTTATTGTATATTGGCAGATATGGATATCAAATACTAGGTGAAATGGGGAATGTTGTAATACATCAAGTGGCCACTTAACCCAGCCAATGACAGGTTACTAAGATAAAATTTATAAAAAACACATTGTAGCGAAACAATAAATTAACAAACAAACATTTAAATAAGCTTTTTTGCATTTACACCATTATTTAGAATAAGCAATTGGATACTTAGCAATAAAAAACTAGAGTAAACAAAAACTATTCATTACTGTAAAAATCTTAGGGTGTACTAATTTACAATACGTTATACTTATGTGTTAAAAAATGATAACCAACTTGTATGCAAATAAAAAACTAATAATCTCTTACTCTGTGTATAACTTACTGGTGTTTATTCGCAATTTCTAAGGGATATGCTGGAGGCCACTATTCATAGAGAGAGATAGATGTATTGAATGGATTAAACCCTCAGTTCTTGCGTAAAAAAATTAAATTGAAAACAATTCTTTATGATTCTTGCAGTAGTAAAATATACAATGGTGCTAGATGGATAATGAAGATGAACATAAAAACTTCCCATCATGTGTGAAATAATCAGTATTTGGCACTAAAATAGAATGCATAATATTAAAATAAAATAAAAATATATCACAATACTAAAGGGTTTTCCAATAAAGACGGGTTGATGTTGAAATGGAATAAAACAAGCTGTGTGAGATATTAATTAAATTCTTTTTTACTTGAAAGGCCCATGTATGCCGTTATGTATGGAATATTTACATTGATCAAATGTTCGCCGCGGCTTTGCATGGTGACAGGGATCCGGTTTGGAAGAAGACCCCAATATTCTCCAAAAAATCATCTTTAACGACGAAGCGAATTTTTGGATGAATGGCGATGTTAACAAACTAAATTGCTGTATATGAGAAACGAAGTTAGTGAGGCCATCACCGTCAACGGCAAGCGCTACAGATCAATGATCAGATCGGACATCATGTCTGTAAATAAATAAGTAACCAATTCTTTTGCCCAAAATTAAACGTTATGGACGTTAACAATATATGATTCCTACATGACGGCGATACTAGCCACACAGTGAACGCTGCGATGGACATTATGCATGAGCGATTTAAGGGTATGGTTATCTCTCGCAAAGGTGACATGAATTGGCCACCAAGATAGAGCAATTTGACTCTGTTAGACTGTTTTTTTTTAGGGTTTTTGTGAAGTTGCAGGTCTATGCCAATAAGCCGCAATCAACCCCGATGTCCTCATACATGGGTCGTTTAAACAAAAAACTATTTTGTTAATACCTCACACACAGCTTGTTTTATTCCATTTTAATACTGACCTGCCTTTAGTGGAAAATCCTTCATAATCACGACTAAAAAAACCAATAAAACATTGTCACAGAAATAATGAGGGCTAAGCTTATTTTTTTCTATGTTAAATAATATGTTACTATGTATATAGAAGCAAGAACTGTGTAGAAAGGAGGATGAAAGCATAAATAGTAGATAAATAAAAGGAATGTAGCAATTATGAATAGTTCTATAAATGAATACGGAATACAAACCTAAGAATATGTAATTAGATAAAAACAAATTCGTATGCAACAATGTCCATTTTCAGTCATGAATTAATATATACACACAGGGAAGGATTTAAGTAGTACATAATTTATATTGTGCTCTATAAGTAATTTTATGTTACATATGAATTTTTCAGGTGATTTAAAATAAAGAGTACAATAAAAACTTGTTTTTACGAAAATGCGATTTCGGTATAACTTTTTAAAAAGAAAGATGGGATTCAAATTTACACTTGAGAATTCTTTAATAAATAAATAGTTTGATATCAATGAATTTTTCGAAAATTTGCTGATTTTTAATGACACATTATCTAGAGAATGAAAAGTCTTAATAATAATAAATTCAAGGTATAAAGAGTACTTAGTTTAAAATTCTAACCATCATACGGAGGACCTATATAAACCATGGATACTTCTGTGTTTCCATAAACTGCAGAAACTGTTGGATATAATTTTTTCTTTGGCAAACCTGTAAGAAAAATTTCATTAACAATCTGACATATCATTACTCCTGAATTGCTTGTTTTAATTCAAAATTTCTTTACAATTTATGTCAATTTTGCCAAGTTGGCGTGAAATTTAAAGCTTAATTAATTAAAATAATCAATACCAGGAGTAACAAAACTCGTAGTAAAACCAGAAAACTAGTGGCTGTAAGTCATATTTGGAGTTTAATGTGCAGTATACAAATACAAGTTCAAATAAATATAGTTTTTTAATCAAAGCATACCAAAAAAAATTTTTTTTTTTGTAAAAGCTTTCAAAAGTACTGTAGATTAAGTAAAATTGCACAAATTCCTAATAATTAATTTTTTTGCTTTTTGTTTTCTGTATGGGTATTATCAATTTGACTAAACAATTTATATTTGATAAAAATTTATAAGAATTTCTCCAAAAAAATTACAAATTTTCTCAAAAACTCTGGGTCAAATCGAAAAATTTTATTTTACAAAATCGACTCCAAAAATTATGTACATTCACTGGTTTCTCCCTTGTACATAGAGTTTTGTTAAATCATAATGTTATATTAAAGTCTTTTTTATTATTTTCTGCTTCTGTTGATAAAACTTTTAAGCCTTAATTTCATTTCGTAGACTTAATTAGATGTTTATAAACTACAACAGTCATGACATGACGTGAGCATTTTTTTATAAATATTTTTGGTTCAAACGGCATGAAATTTTAGTTTATAAACAGTATTGTAACTACTATCCCTTATCCGCCTTACCCAATGGTGCATATGGCACTGCATCGGTACACCAAGTGCAGTGTATATTGATCATTTTATTACACGAAGGTAAGATGATCGGTCATACGCTTCAGTACCAGTCCAGTTGGTGGGTTAGAAGCGAAGTCGGTGTTTTGTGCCGTCCTTTCCTCACGGGGGTGCTTTGAGTCGGGGATTCCCCCTTTGTCTCCGTTGTATTAATTTGTATTCTTGTTTTTTTTATATTTATGTACATTAAAAAAGAAAGAAAAAGAGTATTTCGATTTGGAGACACTGAGGGATCGTAAGGGTGGCGGCATCATGATTTTCTTTTGAGTTAATGGATGCTGTCGCCCTCTTGACTTTACTTCACTTGGAAACTAACTTCGCCTGTAAACACTAACTTCGCCTATTTTAAAGAAAATTTAAATTTACTTAAAATTTATATGACTACCTATGCATAAAACTACCAAGTTCAAACCAATGTTTATTCCTGGCAACATTTTAACGATCAAAACGTTGCTAACTTCACTTCACTGTTGACACAACGCATTTTTTCGATGAATGGAATGCAACTTAGATTACAACACGGAAGAAACTTTGATTTGTGTGGATTACAGACAGCAGGTAAGGCTGAACTTTTTAGTGTATGATGATCAATTTTTATCCCTCTTTCAGACAAAGCATTTGTTTTTATGATAAGTTATGTATTTAAAGAGTAATCGAAAGATATAGCGCTTATGGAACCGTGGTGGCCATGTTGATACCAATCTTTGCCTACCTCTAGGGTTGTCACTTTATTCGAACGCTATTTATGTGCCTATTGTATATCTTATATAAAGCAAAGTAGTGTAGGTATATTAGTAATTGCACTATTTTTATTTACGTTAGCGCATTTTCTGTGTATGCATTTCAACAAATGTATGGAAACAACTTCAAACTGGTGCCAAACTTCGCCTGCATCGTTTTCTTTCAAAAATCGACTCTACAGCAGTGAATATTAAGTTCAATTTCATTTAACAAGCTGTTCAACATTTTTGACAATGACATTTATGAACATATATGTATCTATATCATTAAACACAAGGCAGGCGAAGATAGGAAACAATGCCCGAACTTCGCCTACTACACTTGCATCGTTTTTCATTCGTTTTTATTAACTATTATTAAGTGTCGATGCTCTTTAGCTGTAGCCTTAGATAAGTTGAAACGGTTTTTACTGAGTGTAATCTAATATCCTCCACAATTTGAGAGCACGTTAGTAAAATGTGTCAAATACCAGGCGAAGTTAGGGGTCACGACGGTACCTACCTACTTTTAATTTTTTTGAATAGCAAAAAATTTAGTGACATTACTAACTTTCCCATAAATGTGTGATGTTACAAGTTTTTTTTTGCATTAGAATATATATATATATATATGCCAAAAAGTTTTAAAAAATACTTCAGTTCCTCAACGTTATTTAAACCCAGGGTCTTTGAATGTGTTACATATTTAACATTTATACTAAAGAAAACCTGTTATAATGTATTTAAATGTTTTACCTCTAAATGCAACTCCTAGGAAATCATTATTTCTTTCAAAAGAGAGAGTACTGTTTCTGCAATCTAATATCACTCTAATCCTTTCTCCAACCTGTAATTTACAAAATGTAATATTATTTATTTATTTTTCACTATGCAGAGCCTGAGTTCAGGTATTCATCTACAAGATTCATGATTAATATGAGTCAGGTGGTCGCCAATGGTCCCAATTCCCAATAAGGTATAACATAATATGCAGTGTTGTTGGCTAAGCTATAAGCTATAACATATGCAGTGTTGTTAGCTAAGCTATAAGCTATAACATATGCAGTGTTGTTAGCTAAGCTATAAGCTATAACATATGCAGTGTTGTTAGCTAAGCGACAATATAAATGTGAAATCAGAGCACTGCATGATATGACACATGATATAAATCCACCCCTAGTTAGTTGTTACCTGGTACTTGGAAGGGTTGTTCTGCACAGGGTATCTCCCTTGTGTGTCGCCGTTGTGTAGCAGGTGGTTATCTACCAAGTTCCAGCCCCAGCTCTGGTCGTCGGAGCCCAGGAGGGCCACGTACCCCGGGCACTGCAGGGGAGCTTCCTTGGTGGCTATGCCTATCACTGCTACTGTTCCTAACGGGCCCTCCCATATTACCTCCCATGCGTGTCTACCTTTTCTAAAACCTATTTTGCCTCTAGCAGCATCTGTACTCTGCGCCACAGGATTTCTAGAAAAGGGAGTAATCTATAATTCTTACAACAAATTCCTTCATTATTTATGAAAGGATAATTCTTCAGAGTAAATGACAAGAATATTCACTAGAGTAAACAACTTTTGAAACTTTACATAGTGCAATAAGTTGAAGTTTCTACAACTAAAAAAATCATAGAGAACACAGCATGTTTCCCGCAATGTAATTATTTGCGATATAAAAAAAGCCTTAATGTTGTTATAACTTTTAGAAACAATATCATAAGAACTTAAAAAACAGTACCTGTGCAGAGTAAAACCATTCGGCTTTATGTAAATATTCCTCGAACAGTCGTTTGGATTCCATGCGTGGAAATATGCCCGTAGTTTTGACCTGAATGGTGGAATCGTGGATAGTAGTTTGGACCTTGCAATTTCTTCTGGAAGCCTTCGCATACACTGGAATCTCCAAACCTCATTATATCCGTCAGAGAGAACTCGATACCATCCTCTGCAGACCAACGAACAATTTCGCAAATCACGAAGGTCTAAATATATAAAAATAAGATCAAGAATTTCCGCATCCATATACTCAATGCCTACACGACGACGCCTTGCATAACTCATTTTATTTGTACAGTTAAATTATACATCCATCTACTTTAAATAATATTATATAGTAAATAAAGTATTGTAGACTGTGGAAAAGTATTTAATAATGCTTGGATGAGGTTGACACTGATTTGACAGATAGCGCCATAGATAAAAATTAAGTGATAACATAGACAAACCTAAGTCACTTAGGGGTACGTTCTAAAACAACACGTCGTACAATGTACAATGCCGTCTTTGCCAATATATCCCAATATCTTGATAAATATATCCCAATTATTTTAGTGATAAAAATATTCATCCCATTAACTATTTATATATTTTACTAAATAAACTAAGAAAACCTAAATTATGAATGGGATTATTAATGGAATATACTTATGTTTTAATTAATATTCAAGTCGCTCAAGAAAGTATTGTATAATTCATTACAAGCCAATGATTATATTTAGGAACTTAACACTGGCTAGTACACCCCATAGTGCGGTGAAAAGCCAAAAAGAAAAGAAGAAGAAGATTCTCTTTAGGTATAGTCGTCGACACTATAAGAAAGCCAATACTAACACGTAAACAAATTAATATTATGTGTAATATGAAGTTATTTAAATGTGTTTGTAAAATCGCATGGCGTGATTTGTTCAAAGTTTTTGGGGGTAAAAATTTGTCAGAAAACATACGGTGACCATATTTATTTATTCAATTATTTACGGTACAAGTACCTTTTAAGTGTTATTTTATTTGATTAAAAATTAAAGAAAATTTATAAATATTTACAGGAATAGGTATATACTAAAATATAGGAATATAAAGTATAGAGAAAACAAATTAAAAAACTGCATCTTGACGAGAATTTGTGCAATTTTTGTCAGAAAAAAAAGTTTTACTTATTATTTTTCATATTAACATTTTTATACTGACTTTTTTACTGTACAAAACCGTTTTTTATTATATTCTGTTCTTTTTTCGGATGTTGCAATATTACACTAAAATATTATTTTTACAGTTTTCGATATGATAGCAAAACGTGAATATATTTATTAGAATGTAAATATTTATAGGTTTTTTTCTGTAAAATAGTAAGGAATTGCTAATTTAGATTAATTTGAATGTACTTATGTAGTATATCAATTGTATAAAAAATAAGCAGAAAACAACAAAATCACATTATTCCTAATGTATCTACAATAATTGTTATATATCGGAAGTGGGTTTTGGTCACGTGACCTGCTATCCTCTTAAAGGAATAAATCGAAAATGTTCTTTGATTGCACATCGTAATTTAAAATCAAATGTTAAATATAAAATTTTATATTTTCAAAATATGGTCACCCTATCAGCATTGGCTTCCTTAAGTGTCGATACCTATACACATTTATATAAAGTCACTGTCATTTTTTTTGTGAAAACAGTTACACATAATACTATTTATTAGATTTCAATTTTGTGTTTTTTTTTATGGGATTAATATTATTATATGTCTGTTTTCATTATGCTCTTCAACTAATCGTAATTGCTAATCTTAACGTAGTTAAACGTAAGACTTAAATGCCTAATAATATCTGAAACAACCATCAATATATTTGCATATATTTTTTTTGAAAGCAATATATTATTATGGGTATTTAGTAAAGGGTACCCGTTCTAAGAATTGAAATAAAATTTAATGTAGGTAAATGCCGTTTTTCTGGGGTTTTCTGATGCCTTCCCCGCTTTGACTTGGATTAAATGAATTACACTACTTGAGAAGAAGATCCTTAGCTGGGGGTTATACTTCAGAAGGAGCGGGGTTGGGTGTCAGGGGATTTCAGGAGGGGTGCACCGTTGAAAAACACTTTCTTTGAAACCATTGAAAAATACAAACATTTTCGTCTTGTCTATTTATTATAATTTTTTACATTTAAGACATAACCATTACTGTACTACTCTCCCTTATCTGCGCCTAAAGTGCAGTGTATCTTGATCATTTGTTATATGAAGTATGAAGGCAAGATGATCAGTCTTATGAAATATTTTTATGTGAAAATCGTTTTAAAGTAAATATTTCATATTGACTCCAAATCAGGAATGAACCTGCGACCTCATGCACGGCAGCCCAATGCGCTACCACTAAACCAGCAGGCGGACATCATTGTAGACTTAAACTTTCAAATGAAACTTTGTGGTTGTATCAGATGATCTTATGATTTTTTGTTTTATTTTTCTGTATTCACAGAAAATCTTGGTTTACGTTTACAAGCCTGTTGTAGTAAGTACGCAGGGTAAATCAAATAAATATGGTAGGTATACTTAACATTCCCACGCGTACCCAAATAATAATAAAATAGTCAACTTGGTGGCACCTTGCATTTTAGAGTGTTCCATTGTACTCTTCTCCGAAATGCTGTGGCAGTGCGGCGCGGTGCTTCACACTTCAATTTAAATTTAAGATAGAGCGGGTAGGGGTAAACCTGGATATAAGTATATTTATACATATACCTACTTCATTATAAGGAAAGAACAAACTGCTCAATTTGTGTATAACTCTGGCCATATTTTTTATAACAAACTTGCCATTTATAGTGACATATCTATTACATTTGGTAAAGATAAGAAATGTTACTAAGTTTCTATAGAAATGGAGCCGTTTGATGTCCCAATGCCAGTGGCTGATCTGGCGTCCTATTACTAAAAGGCTGTTAACTGCAGGGCTGGTATTACGGAACTATCGACCTTATCTTATAAAGGTAAAACGAATTTACCAATACCAGCCCTGCAGTAAACGACCTTTTAGTGATCGGACGGCAGTGATTTACCCCAAAATACCTTAAATTATGTAAATAAAACAGTAAATTCAGTGCATTTAAAAAGTCATCATACTATAGTACAACCCAAAAACGGGTGAATTTACATAATATTTGGAGTCAAATGTTTTTTTAAAGCTTGAAATATTTTTTTTTTTGCTTCTCATAAAAGCTTTCATTGATACAGCAGATTAAATCAAATTGCACAAATTCATATTAAAATACTGTTTTTCAATTTTGTTTTATTTATGGATTGTATCAATTTGACTAAATAAATGATATTTGATAATGAAGAATGAATGAAGGTCAAATCAAAAAATTTTACTCTACAAAATCGACTCGAAATATGATGTAGATTCGCTGTTTTTCCGCTTGTACATCGAGTTTTGTTACACTATGTATATAAAGATTTAAAAAATAAAAATATTTGTCTATGAACTACGATAAATTTATTATATTACAACATAATGGGCAAAATTTTTTATGAATTATTTACTTAGGAACATAATGAATTTCACAAAAAAATTACAATTTGTTTGTAAATTTTTATTAAGTTATAAAACATTTCATACAGCGAGTATAATACATACATTACAAACATATTTTTTATGGACCCTTTTATTTATTACTATACTATTAACAGAGTTGAGAACAGTAGAAAATGTACTTTATTTATTTATTTATTTAAAAGATATTAAGAACATAACAGAAAAATCCAAATCATTCTTAATACAATTATAAATAATACTACAATAGATATTACAGGTATAGCAAAAAACAGAAAGTAAAATTACAAATTAATTACAGTAGTACAGTAGTAGTAATTACAAATTAGAAAGTGCTCTCCTGACGGAAGATCCACTGTCGTGAAATAAGTCGACATCCGAGGTGATGCCATTAAGTAACAAGATTGCTCTACCAACAGGCATAACATTGGCAGGTTGGTTCTGCATATTGGCAGGTAAAACAATCGATGCTGTCTTTGTCGAAGATAATTATCAGGTACAACAGACCTACATCCATCAGAATTTCTGAGTTAAGTATTCGACCACCAATCACCTGAAAAAAGTGAACACCCAAATGGACGTCTCTCCTCCTCCATAATGACTGATAGCCTAGCATCCCTAGTAAAAAGTCGGTTGGGAAGAGCCAAGGATAATATCCATATTCCTTTAGGTACAGATAGCGCAGAAATTTCTTCTGTACTCTCTCTACCATCAAAGAGTATCGAGCCTCATGTGGCGACCAAATAATCGAACTAAACTCCAACCGACTTCTTACCAAGGAATTATACAATGTCCTCATAACCTGAGTGTTGGAAAAGATCTTGGCATGTCTAAGAACAAAACCAAGCATTTTAAATGGAGTCATACATAGATTAAACTGTATGAAGATAGAAAGATAACTGAGCATCAAACAACACCCCGAGATCTCTAGACGTTGAAGCCCTTTCAAGCCTCACTCCGTCCATTACTTACATTGTGCATTACCGTAAAACGGGGTGTATAGGGATTTAAGTCTAAATAGGGACAGATATAGGTAAAACTTTTAAAAACATATTTATTTTCTATTATTTTAATATGCGTCAAAAACCGTCACATTATTTTTTACGGAAATATATATTTTTTTACAATAGCAACACTGGAAATAGTCAAAAGTGTCATTTTCATAAACTCAAAATCATTCTTTTGCAAAACACGCCGGTGCACGGACGTCGAAATTGGAAAATGTATGGGGAAGAAAATATATTTCCAATGATTTTTTTATTTAGTTAAAAATATATATATATATTTATTAAAAATTGTCTAGAACTCATAAATCAAAACAAAAAAAAAAACATGAAACTAGCGTCTGTAATAACTGGCAACGTTGTAAACAGTGGCAATCATGCGCATTGTTTTGCCGGTCATCCAAATTTCAATTCATTTGCATACATTTCTCCGAAGTGACGACTCGTTTTTTTATTTCTGTGTGAAAAAAGCTGAAATTTTCAAAATGAATAAAGTTGTTGAAGGTATGTACTATTTTATTATATTTTTTATATTTTTTTTTTTACAATTTTATCACTTAAAGTAGAGTAGTTAAATAATATGTATAAAATTAATGATTTTTTTACCTTTTTCCGCGATAAATTGGACTTAAAAAGAAAAGAAGCGCAAAGAAGCGCGATAAAATTGTTATACATATATGTATTCTTTATACTATCTACTCTAAAGTAACATTAAAATCATCACCCATTATCACCCTTTCTTCATACATTATAATTGATTTTATCTTTTGTCTCTCCAGGTGCCAGTTTGGGTCGTTCGAGCGGAAGATTAAATATAACTCGCATGGAGCTATTTTTGAGTTAAAAAATGGCAATTTTTTACAACAGGCACCTAATAAACGTGTCAAATATTTAACAAATTACATAAAAACAAAATTAGAGTACGCTACATGTTCCGAAAACTTTGAGCAGAGTATTCAAAAAATATTATTTAAATGGAAAGAAAGCAAACATTTTCTTCGGTATTTACGAGTACTAAGAAAAATTTAAGCTGACTTGATAAAAAAATTGAGATGTCGGCATACCAAGAAATTTCGTCGGCAATACCTTCAACCTCTCGTGGATCTGGACGCGGACGTCCTAAAAAATGTTTGATGCTAGCTGTTCGAAAATGAAACGAAAAAAAGTAGCGGATCTTGTTGAAAAAAGAACAGCACAAGAACTGTGTTTTTTTTAATAACCCCGAGAAATCATCAGAAATTACGGGAATAGGTATCAACTGAATAAAACGTTTTGGTGTTATATTGAGTACACTGTCAATTGGACATCTTATAAACACTGAAGCGTTTGATAAATACGCGCACGAGACAGCAAAATTTGTACGTGGAAAAATATGGTTGGTATTTTACGCCAGCATCTGTGCACAGAATATGAATACATGGTGCAGCGGTCATTGAGAGGATGATACTACCCATTACCCATTGGGCAATCATCAGAGGACGTACAAGAAATACGGCAGAAAGTTTGGAAGACATTTAGGGAATTCCACACAAGAAAGACCTCGAGAATAAACACCAATACGGACCTAATAAATAGATTATTGGTTTCGTCTGATCCCATAATTTCAAGTTTTCGGAAACTTCGCCTAGGAAAAGTGGTCCTCTTTCAAAAGAGGTTTAAAATTTGTTAAGCCTACCACAAACAATACCAGTGCACGATTATGAGTACAGTGATACAGAGGCGATTTAATAAAAATCATTTGTTTGTAAAATGCATTTTAGCTGTACAATTTTTTTCTTATATTTACATAAGAATTGCAATTGATTGCCCCCTTTTTTTTTTATTTAGTATTTTTTCTAAATAATATTTGAATAAAATAAATTGTAATACTTTAAAACAGCTTTTATTTTTTTTTAAATGTATTTAGACATCAAATTATTTTTTTCCACCTAAATTGTCGAACTCGACGTGTGTGCGGTGGTCAGAATATTTCGGTGCAAAACTTTCCAGAAAAAGTGTACACAGGCCTTGAAAATCTTTAAAAGGGCTTGCCCAGTGCGAAGAATAAGTTTTTTTTCATCAATAAGATCTATTGGTCAGTTTAATTTGATTTTATTTGTATTTATATTTTAGAACGAAAAGTGAATTCACAGACAATTTGAAAGATTGCGGGAGAATCGGGACGCCATATGGGGTGAATAGGGACACAACTTGTGGGAGAAAGCAGTGGACGAGTGGACAAAACTAATATAAAGAAAGAAAAAAGGTGCTTAAGGGAGATAAACAATACAAAAAAAGAAATGGATCAATGGCAGAAGAAAAGGCTGTAAAGGAAAATCCTTGTATTAATAAAAAAATGTCTCACAGCAGAGAAGACTAAATATATTCCAACACTACTGGAATCTAACACCACAAAAGAAACGTGATTGGCTTGTGACGATGACGAAAAAAATTGAAACAAAAAGGAAACGTACTAGAACCTAAGAACCCATCCCGCCGCACGCATACATTCGAATACTATATAAAGGAAATCTGGCATTCTATATTTCGTATATCTTGAGATTAATTTTGACTTTGACGTGCAGATAGTGACACCCGAAAAGGATTGTCTTTGTCGCATAAATATACCAAACCACCCACCGTTGTCGTGTCATTATCAGATCTGGTATAGAGTGTTGCTATTGCACACGCTAGATTTATTCCCAAAAAACAAACATTTGACAGACAAGTATGCGCGCAAATAATTTTTCTTGTGGCAACACATAAATGTTTGACAGCTCCAGTGTTGTGGCTTTATTTCAAGTAAACATTACGCGGAACACGGATACAATAGCATTTTTTGCTGTCTTATATAATATTGTATTGTTATAATTTAATTACCCATAATGGCGGGAGTGTCTTCGAAATGTAAACGAAAAATATCTGACGAAAAGAGAGTGTTCCAAGACAATTGGGAAGAAGAATATTTCGTTGTTGCAAATAAACATGGTTCGACCACATGTTTGATCTGTCGTGAGAGAGTGTTATTTTAAAAAAATATAATATTCTTCGTCATTATACCACAAAGCACAAAACATTTAATGTAACTTTTCCTCGTGGCTCCTTAATAAGACGTGAAAAGTTAACATTCTTCAAGAAGTCTTTACAACATCAACAAAATATCATATCAATGGCGGTATCACATGACGCAGCGGTGACAAGAGCGTCGTATGAAATTTGTTACATACTTGGTAAACATATGAAACCATTTACTGACGCAGAGGTTGTGAAAGAATGTTTCCTCAGTGCTTCCAACATATTATTTGATAAATTTAGCAATAAAAGTCAAATAATATCTCAGATCAAAAGTATGCAGCTCTCTGATTCTACCTTTGCTAGACGCATTGAAGATATTGCTAAACACATATTTAATCGCATCATAGAAGATATGAAGAAATGCAAATATTTTAGTTTGGCTTTTGATTCTAGCACCGATATTTCAGCAACATCACAATGTTCCGTTTTTGTTAGATATTGTACCGGACAAAATGAATTTTCAGTTCATGAAGATTTTTTGAAATTTCTTCCTATGAAAAATCAAACCAGAGGGACGGACTATCTCAATACTATCAGTACATTTCTGGAAAACAATGATATTGATATTAAAAAAAATGTTTTGTGTATGCACAGATGGATGTCCTTCAATGATCGGATCTGAAAAAGGATTTATTACTTTATTGAAAAAGAAATATAATTTAACAAATCTCTTATCTTTCCACTGTATCATTCACCAAGAGAACTTAGCAGCACGTATATCCATTGCCGAAATAGACGCCGCAATGAAGACTGTAATAAGTATAGTTAATTATATTAGAGCACAAGAACTGAACCACAGAAAATTTAAAAGTCTTTTGGAAGAATTAAACAGTAACTATAGTGACGTCCTTTTACATACCTCGGTGAGGTGGCTAAGCCGAGGAAAAGTACTGGAACGGTTTTATTCTTTGAGGCATGAAATTATTTTGTTTTTACAGCAAAAAAATAATAAAATTTACATCGAACTTGACAATGATGGATGGTGGTGTCTTTTGGCTTTTCTGTGTGATATCGCAGAAAAACTTAATGAACTCAATCGTGGCTTACAAGGCGAAAATAAAATCATTACGCAGATGGCGAATAAACTATTTGCTTTTGAAGAGAAACTAAACATCTACCACGAAGAAATAGAGAACCAGGTATTCCATAACTTTCCAACTATAATAAAAGCTAATCAAGAAGGTATACATGTTTCTGAAGAAAACTATACGATATTTTTTAATTATTTAGCTGCCTTAGCTAAGGAATTTAAGAGCAGATTTCAGGACTTACGTTGTATCAAGAATTGTTTGTTACTCATAGAAAATCCCTGGCACCTAGAAACAGCCACTATAACAAATTTAGCTGCATTGGGATATAATTATGCAGAGCTTTTTGATGAATTTATTGAATTTAAGAACGATACTAATCTGAAAGCTATTTTTGAAGAAAAAAGAGAAGGAAAGGAGTACATCCATTTTTGGAAATTAGTTCCAGAAAAATACAAGACTGTAAAAAATTGTGCCTTCCTGCTCCTCACATTGTTTGCATCAACATATCTTTGTGAATCATCATATTCCAAAATGAAATATGCAAAAAATGTATACAGGAATCGACTTACTGATTCTCACCTTGATGACGTATTGAGGGTAGCATGCAGCAATTATGAGCCCGATTTGTCTAAAATTGTTGAAAATTTATCACAATATCAAATATCACACTAATTTTGTAATAAACGATACATGTTACTTTTGAGTTTTACTTTTATCACTATTTTAATATTTAATAAACCGTATGCTGATAGAAGTGATATATACTATTACACGACAACCCCCCCCCCCCCCCCCCCGACGCGGATTTTAATTTGCCAAGGTATCACTTGCGGCCCGCGAAGCTTTACACCAAAGAAGGACAAATGTGTTAAATGTTCGGCAGATTCAAATAAAGAGAATGCCATTACATCTGGAGACATGGTCGAACACTTGAAGGAAAAAAATGCATTGTACGAGTGATTTTTTTCGTTTTTTTTTGGAAGTGTTCTTTATTAAGAAAATAAACATAACATTAGAAAAACAAAAATAATGCCGTCCCGCAAAAAATAAACCGCAATTTTGCCGTTTGTCATCAGGAGCCATTAGCAAAAAATAAATTTATCGTAGATTCAAGGCGCATAAAAAAATACACAAAGAAAATAATGCTTGCCTTTGCGCAAGCTTCGACCTACAAAAAGTCCTGCAAACCCCTCATGGGGAAAGTATGCTCCTGTACTATTCGCGCAAATATTCTCAATTTAATTAAACTTTTTATGAATGTGGTACCAGAAATGGCACCTGTTATACATGGGGCGAGCATGAAGGCAAAAGAGGTGCAAATGAGGTATCCTCAATTCTATCTATGTATATTAGAAAAGTAGATGAGAGAGGAAATGTTAACCACCTCCTCTTATACAGCGATTCTTGCGCTGGGCAAAATAAAAATAAAACTGTTCTGGCAAGCATACACCCCAACCTAATAAACTCTTCTAAATTACAATCAATACAGACATACATACATGCCAGTGGATTCGATGCATGCTGTGATTGAGACAAGGATAAAAAACATCAAAGTGTGGTCTCCGACACAGTGGCCAACAATTTTCGAATTAGCCCGAAAAAATCCAGCTTCATACACCGTTAATACGTTGACCCACAAAGTTTTCGCGGGACACGATACTGTGGCGGAAAAATATTTTAAAGGTAATCTCACAGGAAAAATCAGCAAAATACGAGTGGCTACCTTTAAAAAAAATAACCCGAATCAAATGCTTGTCAGATATTCTATGGACCCGGACGCGGAAACAGAAGTGATCGAAATCTATGGATCCAAGATTAAACCAACTCAAATTTGTAAGACACCTTTGGGTATAAGTAAGCCTAAACACAACGACCTCATTAGGCTATGTACCAATAATGTCATTCCGAGCCAGTATCAGGAAGATTATAACAAAATGTTAGTTGTAGGATCCATCAAAGACATGCTCCATGACACAGACATTGAGGATAACGATTAGTTATGGAAAAAAAGTTCCTACGACTTCTGATTTCGCCTCTTCGCATTAAAAGTGTACAATTTCCAAAAATCTTCGAAATTTAGTTAATATGAGGAAACGATTGGTATCAACAGTATTCATCTCTTTAATATTGACAAAAGAGCGTAGTTCAACAAACGCTCGCTAGATAGCGCATTGGTTAGTTTTAAATTGGCCGAAGTGAGAACTTGTTTCGCGCGAAAACTAAATATTTTTTAGTTATGTTCAAACGACCGAGCAGTGCACTTGTCGTGTCTCTTCAAAAGTATACAAAAACGAAAATTTGACCCTAAGGTAAGCATTCTATTTCATTAGTATTATACAATCTCAAAATTATACACTTATTGCTATAAATGTGTAGCAAAGTTTGAATCAATTCTCCCTTAAAATTGTATAATTATGTAATTGTACAGTTTTTGTGATAAAATATGAATAATACTGTGGTGACCCTTTTCATTAAAACTATATTTTTTCTAAATTGTATACTGTTTTAGATATTTTTTTGTTAAAAGTTATGTTTTATTTTGAAAATTGACTTGTTTTTATCCTAAATCTGACGTCAGAAATAGTTTAATCTCGAAAATGTTTACTTTTTCATTAATAAATGTAAGATTATTTTGATTTTCGTTAATACTAGTTATTTTATTATGTATGTTTTCACTGTGATTTTGAAACATACAGCGACTTGTTTCAACGCGTTTAGTTATGTTTTAATAGTCAGCACTGCGACAAACGGTCGGGGGCGAGTGACGCGACGGCTAGCCGTCGCGGCTGTCTCGTTTTGCCGCGCGTTCCTCTCTATACAAAACGAGATAGCCGTCGCGTCGCTCGCCCTCGACCGTCCGTCTAATTGTATGTTTTAAAATGTTTTTATTTTATTTATGCAGCTTAAATCAAATGCATTGGAAATGGCACAAAGAATTCAATTTCTAGAGAGCTTGAAAAAAAAAATAACTACTCAGAAAGAAGTAAATGATCCGCCTATTGCTGATTCTGAAGTGGAATCGATGGACATACTACATGAAAATACCTCACAATATGTAATAAGTCTAAACTTAGGTATGTTTTTATATAACTATAATAAGTATTATTAATGTGATTTTATTTTATTTGGGTACTTATTACACATAAATATTTTTCTTTGACAGGTTTACAGAACGATTTACAGGAAACGAACGACAATTCAGATTTACAACAACAATGTATTGTACAAGAAATTAACGCTTCAGAGAAGCAGCAACTTCAGAAAATTGGTAAGATATCTTATCATTTTTTTGTTTAGTTTTTGTAGGAAAACTAAGTGTATCTAAGTCAGAAACTTCCTTTGCCTTCCTCTGGAAAAGATTATTCTTCTGATGACAGCGTAGCTGATCCCAACTTCAATATTAGTAATGAATTTAATTTATTACAAAGGAGTTCTGATTCTGAGCCATCTCAGGCTGAAAATTCATCGGTTCAATTAATCCAAACGGTTGAGTTACAGACAGAGCAAGTTTCGCCGAAAAAGAAAACACGTAAACGTCTAGCTCACCCAACAAAATGGAAAACAAATGAATTAAAACGATTGAGGCATGCAGGTAAAAGCTACTCTACTAAAAATAAAGTTGTAAGCAAAAAATCTATTAAGCCTCCTTGCGGAGAGAAATGCAGGCAGAAATGTTCTACTCTCATTTTGGAGGAACAAAGGCAAAAATTTTTTGATGCATATTATGCATTACCAGATGCATTACATAAACGTCATTTTATTGCCAGTAGCATTGAGGAGATTAAGCCTAAATATGTGTATAAATCTAGCAATAGACCACGCAAAAATAACTTAAAATTTTTCTTGAATGATGGCAAAAATAAAAAGATTTGTGTCTGTCAAAAGTTTTTCTTAAATACGCTTGATATTTCCCTCTCAATAATTCGAACAGTGCGAGATAAGGTGTTTGAAAACGACAATCCGGTTCCAATGCTCGATGACCGAAGAGGCAAACACAAACATCATCACCGGGTTGAGGATTCACTAAAAAACAGCGCTAGAGAATTCATTAGGAACATACCAAAAATAGAAAGTCACTATGTTCGCGCTAATACTAGTCGAGAGTATATAAATGGAGGCAGAAATTTGTCTGATATTTACAAAGATTATGTTCAATTGTGTACAGAAAAAAGAGAGAGGTATATTAACTACGTAATGTTCCATAGAATTTTTAACACAGAGTTTAATATTAGTTTTTTCGCTCCAAAGAAAGATGCTTGTGAAGATTGTACTGCCTATATGAATGCATTAGACTCTCAGAAGGAAGAAATGAAAGATTGTTATGAAAACCACCTGAACGAAAAAGAATTGTCACGAATAGAAAAAGGGAACGATAAAACAGATGCCCAAAGTAATTCATCATTAATTGTTGCGGTTTATGACTTACAAGCGACGTTGTCATGTCCAAAAGGAGAAATTTCAACATTTTATTACGTATCAAAATTGAGTTCTTACAACTTTACCATTTATGATTTGAAAACAAAAGATGTAGAATGTTACTTTTGGCACGAACAGCAAGGCAATAGAGGCGCGAATGAAGTGGCAACCTGTGTTTATAATTATATTGTATCTATGTGTACGAGAGTAAATGAAGATGTTGATATAATTTTTTATAGCGATAATTGTACAGGTCAACAAAAGAACAAATTCCTAATAAGTATGTATATGCATGCGGTAGCAACAATTCCTAATCTTAAAACAATAACGCATAAGTTCCTTATTAAAGGACACACTCAGAATGAAAATGATTCGGCCCACTCGGTTATTGAGAGAAATATAAAAAAATCACTTAGATCTGGGCCAATATACAGCCCAGATCAGTATGTTTCATTGATCAGAACATCAAAAAAGACTGGGAAATCTTACAAAGTTAACGAATTAAATTACACTCAATTTAAAGATTTTAAATCTCTTTGTAATGATGTAGGGCGCAATTATACTAAAAATACTAATAATGAAACTATAAAGATGAATGCAATAAAAATCTTAAAATTCACTAAGGAAAATCGCGGTTGCTTCTTTTATAAAACTTCCTATAGTCAAGAAGATTTTAAAATGGTTAAGGTTGGACCCACCGCTGCAAAAGGTCTTCAAGATAATTACCCTTTTAAAGCAGTATATAACGCGCCAATTAAAATTTCCGATCAGAAAAAACGAGGTTTATTAGCTTTAGTTGATAAGAAAACTATTCCCGAATATTATCGTCCATTTTATGAAAATCTGTAACCTGTATGAAATAGACAATAATTTAAAATGAAAAAGAATACAAATTGAATAGATTAACTTGTATTTTTTATTGTTTATTTTTCTTTATGTTCATTGTTTTGCATTTTTTAAAATTAATACTTTTAAAGCTTTTAAGATTTTATTTAAACTATTAATACGTAAAAAAAATACTCAAAAGACTGTATAACGTTCCTAATAATAAAAAAAAAAAAAGCACTTTTATACCTAGATCTTATACTTAGATTACATAATCGGTAAGACTGAAAATACCTTGGTTAACTTAGTGCCATGTTACTTAGCGATTAACGAGATTTAGTCAACCACTTAATTTTATTTTATAATTATCTTATTTTTTGAGCCATTTTGTTTTAGTTGTATAAGTTTTAGTCCATATTTAGTATAATAATTTCATCATTGTACTGAAAGAAATAAATATTTTATAAAATATTATTGTTTTACTGTGAAAAATATTTTTTTTCTCTTAAATTTAATCGTTTTGAATAAATTAAATATTTATGTTGAAATAAAATCGTAAAAATCAAGCAACATTTTATCTAGAAAAGTATTAAAACTCAAAACGATTATTTTTCTGACCTACGTTTCGGCTACTATATAACAAAATAAATATATAATTTTATCTTACTTTGAAAGACAGATAATTGTAACTATCAAAAAATAAATAAAAAGTTTTGAAAAGATCATTATTATTAAAAATATTACACGTCAAACCTTAAAAACGCTCTCCTGTAAAATTAATAAGTTTTGAGATTATACAGTTTTAATGCGAGAAGGCGATATAATGCTAAGAGTGATATTTTAAAATATTTAATTGGTAAGAGTTATGTAGCCTGTGTTTAGTAATATGAATTTTGACAAAAATTGTGAGAGTGAAGTGATGTTTCCAAAGAGACTTAAGACCCATTTGTTCTCTAAATCTTTTGATTAATTTTGATAATTATTTTTACTAATCACAGAGTGAGTTTAATTCACTTAAAATTTCCCGTGCCGTTTAATTAAATATTTCAAGCGCCCTTGAGGTATATTTATACGAAAACGGCTCTATATAAATTATTATTAATAATAAATAATAATATTAATAAAGTGAGATTTTACTTAAACGTTTAGTTGTTACATTCAATAATTGAAAAATGCTCAATGTATGAGGGTTGTGTAAAAAATAAGGTTCCCAACACTGTAAACTCGCCGCTTGAAATGTTAGACAAAATCTGGCAACACCGCCATGTGCGCTGGTTCCCCCACTCTAAATCCCGCCTAAGTCAAAACTCGCTGCGACGTTCAGTACCGGCTTGACAGCCAACCGCGATGGAACCCCTGATCGCCGTCGCCGCCAGGTGCGAAGATCGTGCAGTAATCTGATTTTTGCACTCTACAAGTTACCACCGGTTGATATTCATAGGCAGTTGTGTGGCAGTTTATGGGGAAGCTTGTATCAAATGGTGTAGGGGAGTTCTCCGATGGGCGCACAGACATCCATGATGAGCAAAGAAACGGAAGGCCATCGATCTCGGACGAAAATGTGTCGAAGATTGAGCAAATTCTGTTGGAAGATCGGAGGATAACGATTCGGGAACTGGCTACCCGGGTTCCTGAGGTTTGTGAAAAAACAATCCGCACGATTTTGACTAAAAGGTTATGTTATCACAAGGTGTGTGCGCGGTGGGTCCCGCACATGCTTTCTGAAACCCACAAAGCCAATCGCGTCACTTGTGCCCAGGAGTTTCTTCGAGAATGCGCCGAGAATACCGAAGATTTCTTAGACTCCATTGTTACCGGGGATGAAACGTGGTGTCACTACGTCACCCCGGAAACAAAAAAACAATCGCGACAATGGCGCGATACCGGATCGCCTAAACCGAAGAAGTTCAAGCAAACCCTATCCGCAGGGAAAGTGATGGTTACTGTCTTTTGGGACCGTATGGGCGTCTATGACTCGAGGGACCACAATTAATTCAGAAAATTATTGCGAGACCTTGAAAAAACCCAGAAGAGCCATCCAAAATCGCCGGAGAGGAATACTGACGAAAGGCGTTAGACTGCATGTAAGGTGTCGATTAAGAGCCTTACAAATTTTGAATGTCGCGCCATTCTTGAACTATCCCCTCCGGCTACCACTCCCCTACCCAGCAAATCATTGGGGGTAGCTTCGGTCTCCAATATCGAACCACGCGTCACCGATTCCCCTAACTAAGAAAAAAAAAACAAGAATATAACAACGAGATGCCTAGTACGGCCCCTTTATAAATATATACTCAAAAATTTTGGAATGAAGGAATAGCTAAAATATTTTTAAAAAAGAATCACCGAAATGTTTCAATAGTCAAACGCTTTCCAATTCTCAATGTTGCAACAGCTAGAATTCAATATTTAAGAGACGAGTTAACTAGTCGCGGCATAGTATTGAAAAGAAAGAATATCGCTTATTTAAGACAAAAAGCAAATAGTTTTAACAAGGAAATAGAAATTACTTCAAATAATATTGCTCACGAGGAAACCAACATCAACGCTGTAACAAGTACACGTATACCTACACCCGTTAAGTACCTCATTAAATAAAATAAATTCGTAAACCTAAGCCTCTGGAACTTAAAATTTTCCGCAACATCCGATGTTAGGGAATTCGTTACTCGAGCAGAGGAACTAGCTGTCGCAAGAGGAGTGCCGGTTGACACTCTGTCATCAAGTTTCATAGATTTAATCGATGATGGTATCTTAGAATGGTACCGTTCAATCAGAACGATAAGTCAGTCTTGGAATTCGCTCAAAAAACTGCTACTTGAAAAGTTTGAGAAACCCACGAACCAGTACACTCTTAAGGCTTCAATATATCTAGAAAAACAACGTCAAAATGAAAATTCCTCATCATTTTTCCTTAAAGTAAAAGCAAAGAATGCAAAATGATGCACCTATCCCCGATATAGAATTGTTACCAATTCTTAAATTTGGGCTGTTAAATTTTCCTTTCCTGTTCCTATACCACTCCTTATATGCACCGTTATTGGCAGGTCGATCTCCACTTTTTTGTTCAGTAAATCGCTATTTATATAGAAATTCTTTTTATATAGTTTAAATTTCGACTTGTACGCTTTAGAAGACCAGACAAGCCAAGGCCCTACATGTAAATATTTTCTATGCTGAGTATATTCAGAGGCCCCATATTTGTAAAAAAATAAAATTAAAAAAAAAGCAAATAATTTGCTACAGTCAAAGATTTTGTCAGTAAATTATTTAGAAAATCTTTGTGCAAATTTATTAGAAACCGTTTCTAATGCCCAGAAAAAAAATTTCCGCAGAAAAGAAAATAATTGCTACCAATCGTCGCAATTGGTCATTATAGAAACCGTTGCCCTAAAAATTTTCCTATTACTAAGACCGGCGGGCCCCAGTTTCAATTTATTACCTATGCGCCAATTGCCACATCCAGTGGATACATCTAAGCCTCCCCCAAACATAAAAAAGTATTCCAAAAAACTAGTGAGCAGCCATCAGAATTGGATTTCCACACGACGTGACTCAAGCTGGTTACGGTGGCTGCATCACGTTAACTATTTTAATAACACTGTGCATCTAATTTATAGTGAAACAAATCTCACCTCAAATCATTCAAAGGAAGATCCAGTCATTACAGTAACAAAAAGACGTCAAAAATCTACCTTCCAGAAGAATTCAACATAAAAAAAGTTCACGAACTTTTCAAGAAAAAAATCCTTTGATTATACTTGCCTATGACAGCTACCGACGAGAATTCCGCAAGTTTAACGTATCGTTTGGTTACCCTTGATCAGACACCTGCAGCGAATGTGACAAGCAAATTGCTGAAGTCACATCATTGGAAAAACAGGAGCAGACTGAAGAAATACAAAACAAACTGAAAACCCTGCACACAGAAAATAAGCTCCACGAGATGAAAGCACAAGTTTTTTATGACAGGAAGAAAGAAGCGAAGATCTTGGCCAGAAACGACAAGAGATACGAAGCTCTAGTTATGGATTATCAAAAAAATATTTCCCTGCCGAACATCAGCACCAACGATGTCTACTACAGGAGGCAGTTATCTATGTACTCATTCAATATTCACTTGCCTTCTTCAGGCAAATCCTTCTTCTACACGTATCCTGAAACCATCGCCAAAAAGGGTTCCAACAAAGTTATATCCTTCGTCAATGACTTCATAATCAAACATTTGGACAAAGAAGTAAGACATCTGAAAATATTTTGTGACTCAGCAGGGGGTCAAAATAAGAACTATAACATGTTCAAATACATCCATTTCGTAGTACATAAACTTAAACGACTGGACAGCATCACAATGACGTTTCCGATACGAGGACAATCGTACATGGAATGCGATAAGAATTTCGGGGCTGTCAAGTTGAAGACAAGGATGGAAACTCCTCAAGATTTTTTATGAACTATTGCAGAATGCTCGTGCAAAGCCTGAACCTTTTACAATCATAAAAGTAGAAGAGGATTCATCAAATAGTAAGGATAGGGCGTAGTTCTTGGAGACAATTGCCATCTATAAGAAGAACAGTCCTTTCAAAATTCAAGAAATAAGGGGATCTCTACGGTCAATTCTCAAAAAAAGAAGTCCATTGCACATCGATCATCTTATAATGGACCATTTTACAATTCAATAATAATGGCAAACAAGAAACCTACCACCCAACTTGAAGACTTGGTTGACTGCGAATTGTATCTTCCAGCAAGAGCATACACTGGTAAGTAAAAAAAACTATTTCAAAGAGGTAGATAATAATAATTTTTCTTCTTATCTTACTAGGTGATAGGGTTTAACCAGGGTTGTACCACCGGGTTAAACCCTATCACCTCCACATTCGTAAAACCTACATTCGTTATTTTATTGTTTCAGGTCTTGTGCCGTTGTCAAAGCCTAAATTTAATGATCTCCAAGTTCTCAAGAGGTTCTGCTCACCGGAAAGTCAAGTTTTCTACCAAAATCTTCCCCACGAATAGAAATAAAAGCATTCTTGTTAATTAAAGATAAAAGATATTAGTATTTTTCTAATAAAGTTAAAACAAAAAACCCGTGTACGGTGTTTCTACGCCAAGATGCTCCCAAGTGTTGGCAATCCTCTGAGGGCTGCCACAGGGGAGATTTTTAGGGTTATGTTAATTGCCTCGGCTAACTTTGGTCGGCAGAACAAAGATCTCTCTCTCCTCAGGGAAGTTCGCTGGTTCGGGTGAAATCCAAGTGCTACGCTCTCACACGGATGATAACCTATAAAGTATTACAAGAAGGGGTCTCGCCTGCCGTCTGCAATGAGAACGCTGGTTTTTGATTTACAAGGCCCTCGGCTATTTATTTCATTAACGCTCGTTAATATCAAACGTTCCCACCTCTACATCACTACGGGACGGGAGAAGGGAAGGGTTACCACTCTAACTAGGCTATCCGTTGATGGAGCCGGGGCCCGGCGCTGGAGCGTAGGGGACGACGGGGCCTGGCGGCGGGGCCTCGCCTCCTGGAAGCGCTGGAGACGACGCAGCTCGGAGCGCCACGCGCTCCGCGGGGTTGAAGAGACAGGGTGAAAGGGGACGGCGGGGCAGCGCATCTGGGGTGCGCTGGTGATGAAGCAGCTCGGAGCGCCACGCGCTCCGCGGGGTGGGTTGAGACAACGGGATAGGAGTAGATGGGGGCTGAACGCCCGGTAAAGCATTACTTGATACGATGGTTTGGCGGTAGATGAACTACGACTGGTTTGCTGGTGGTTGGTGGTTGGGGGGCCCGCTGCCAAAGAAAATACTCGGCGCTGCGGTGGTTGAGATCGAAACGTGCTGGCGGCCGGCGGGCCGATGCTTCTGGAGCCAGGATGTCACCAGGGCGAAGGGATTACATCCCGGTCGCCTTTGTAGCGGCGCGGCGCGTGGATTGACTAATATTCGGTTTTTCGCGCGGGGAAAGGCAATTTTTAGGCACACTCACACACGAGTCTATCAGGCTTTGTTTTACAGCCTTACAAGCGGGATCGTTAGTTTCGGGTGATTTTAAACGTGACTTTTTGTCGAGACGGCCATTAGGCACCGTTCTCTTGTGGCCTGGCTGGGCGGAAGTCCGTGGCCCGGAAGTGGGGTCAAAATCGCGGTTTATTATTCCTAATTATTTTTGGGTTGGCATCTTGACTTGCAAGAGTCAAGTTGAGATTTCTATGTGTGTGGTATTATGCAGGGAATTGCTGAATGATGGACAACTTCATGTTGTTATGAAATACAGATGCATTTTCACTATTATAACAACGGCCATCATTTTGGAATAAAAGAATACAATGTAGAATAATTAACATAAAAAAAGGAATGTCACTGACAATTCCTCGTTTTTGTAAATTTTTATAATCCCGCTTTTTCTTTTAAGGCCATTTTACTGAAATGTGTTTTAAAGAAAGCGAGTTTTATACTTTTAAATGAACCACAGATACATTTAAAACCAATTTACATAACAAATTTTTGCTCTTAGTCTTAAAATGATTGCAACAATCAATCTTTCTCGAATTTATGTTTAGTTGACATTCCTTGTTCTTCCCCCGTGGTCTTCAAATGTTTGATGAAGAGACAGTTAATGTCTATAAAACCAAAAAAAAATGCTTTTTTGTTGCAAAATTAAGATCAAAATGGGTCGAAATTACCAACAACTACAAGTATTCCAGAAAAAAAACAACCCAAAGTGGTCAGATGTTGAATATATATTTTCCTGAATTGATTCCCAAAGATATTCCGGATATTTGGGGTTATTGTTATAAGTAACCGTTTATACACCTGGAAATACAGCAAGAAGAAATTTTTTTGGTAATTGTACCTAAAAAACGAAGCGAAAAATAGTACAGCCCCATACTTGAGTTGGCATCTGGCGACGAGTTAAATATACGCTGCACAAATTAGTTTAAGATCTGCGGGGATTCTTCTTTCCCGCAGACGCAGATCTCTTCTGAGATGCTGCAAAAATTATTAAGGAGATTACGTTTCCTCCAAAGAGAGTTACACAGAGTTCGCAGCCCTCCAGGAAGGGAACCGCTGACTTAAAGCCGACCTTATCGGTGCCGCCGCGTAGGGTATTTCATTGTTGTGCTGAGCGTGCAGCAACTTCATCACCACAGGTTTCATTCAGTCAGTATTCGCAATGGACGCCAAGTACACCGCCATTATTTCTTTACACGTTCAGGGAAAGGCCCAAGTGAGATTTTCAAAATTTTGAAAAACCAAGGTGTTAATCGGATGTTGGTGCATCGTACCATCAAACCGTACCAGGATTCAGGTGCAACTAAAAAACGTGCCCCAAAGAACCGCAGCTCCCCTGTGGCGAACGCAACGATGGTGAAGAACTTAAGGGAGCAAATTCGAAGAAATCCATGCCGCAGTGCACGGCAGCTTGCCAGGGACATGGATGTGCCTTACACCACAGTTTTAAGGACACTTAAAACCAGGCTTGAGGTTCGGCCCTACAAAATAAAATAAAAACACGTACTCACCCCCACTCAAATGAAGGTGAGGCTTCAAAGATCAAAAGAGATACTTCTCGGGGCACGCTGCTGGAGAACTCCCAAACATTGTGTTTTCAGATGAAAAAAATTTCACCATTGAACAGTTCGTTAACAAACAAAATGATCACGTGTTCACACGTGTCCATATCAAACTGCTCCCCAATAAATATAACATATTTTAAAAATGTACCCGAAATGTTTGCATCTCTTTTTATTAAAAATACCGATATATGCGGTAATTCCAAGTCTGGGCCCTTAGATTTACGCTCCTCAATAATAAGTGCGCAAATATTTGCAAATCACAGTGCATCATATCGGGAAATAAGATACGTCGGCATGAAACAGAAGATTTTACTACATTAATAAAAGAACTTTCCGTAATCATGTAACAAGTCATGCTCTGTCGACTACTTATAATGAAAAGTGGAACAAAACAATCATATTACCATTTTTGGTCGGACATAAGCGAATTATTAAGGACATAATTTTTTTAAAGATTCAAGCTTCAATGGCAATGAAAGACATTGAAAAAAAACTCCAGTCCTGAGCTTTGGGTAAAGTTATGCATCAAATAAACATAACAATGTCGAAATCTAAAAACTTACACCCTTCGTTTTAAACTGTACAGGCCAAAAAAACCATGCTACCCCAGAGATATTAAATGAATAGATATCACTCTTCATACTTTCATATTTGGTCCCACGAGTTATGGTCTAGGCGCCACAACTGTGTTTTCCCGGTTTTAGTGTCTTGCGCACTGTGTATGTGAGTGGTTCTCTTTTCATGATTTTTGCGTTCCGTGATTTCGATTTAGAAATGCCCTCCTGTGTGATTCGGTATTGCAAAAATACATCTTATAATATATGGGGAAAACTTAACGGTGTAACTTTTTCATAGGTAAGTGAGTTTTTATTTTCTTACAAAATCATTTTAATAACTAAAAATTGGTTAAAGTAAAATTCTTCCCGTGCCGATGTTAATTCTAAACGTCAAAAAAATTCAAATATTAGGGTTTGTCACAACACTTTTTATT
Organism: Micrasema minimum; assembly: GCA_022494985.1. NCBI lineage: Eukaryota > Metazoa > Arthropoda > Insecta > Trichoptera > Brachycentridae > Micrasema > Micrasema minimum. The sequence continues at coordinate 63,770 of JAGVSP010002094.1, read as the reverse complement.
TTAATTTGAAATTATTGTTTTTAAATGCACTTAACATAATGATTTGTTGTTTTTAATTATGTGACTCGATCGGCTTTGTTTTACGTGATGTATTTTTAAAAGTACATTATGTTTTATTGAAATTTATATTTTTTTAATTTAAAATGCCTTTAGATTCCTAACTTAAATAAATAAAAATATTGTTTTTCAAGGTTTCCGCGCCCCAACTGATCAAAGAAGAAGGGAAGAATGGATCAAATTTTCCCCAAAATACCTGTCAGGAAGAATTTTGGCTTCCAAACAAACACAGTTTAATCTGCTCCGATCACTTCAAACAGACGGATATAAACTTGACAAAAACAAAAAAGGCGATATTTGAAAAAAAAACAGTGCTGTGTGCCGTGTTCCGAGGTGATTTACCCAATTTTACCCAATTGCAATTATCTAGATCATTCTGAGTAGAAGTGCCTGAACACAAAAATTAGTCCTTTGATGACGAAATAACAGCACTGCATTGTTTATAAAACCTTCAAGTTGGAACGCGAAGAGAAATTTTCTGTTCAATTTCAGAAACAACGAGTAAAAACCGTTGATTATTTTTAAAGATGTAAATTAAATCCGCATGCAGTATCTTAATTTTTTTAAGTTCATGTTCGTATTCCGATTAGGGTTCATCATCCGATATGTTCAAAAGTTATAAACGTGTTTATTCTTTCAGTTCAAATTGAAAAGAAAACGAGAATGATGAAGACACAACCGTTCTTGCTTTACCATCATCTCCTGTATCAGATATGCACGTATCGGATTCGGAGTCAATTTTTGATACTCCCAAAAATATCTTTCTCAAAAGGAACCTTACAATTGTTTCGCGAATCCGGCAGCTACAACAGCAAAAATTAAAAAAAATTAAACGACAAAATCGAAAATCTGACAAAAAAAAATCAATCATTGATATCAATAATCAAATCGCTTAAACAGAAAAATCAACTGGACTCTGAAATTGAAGGAAGACTTAAAGCAAGTACAGAGGTAATAGAGTTGTACACGGCTCTCAAAAAAAAAACAAAAACAACAAAGAAAAAAACCTTCCATTTTTGTTCTAATTATTCAAAGAACTTGCGTAAGTTCGCATTAACTTTACAATTATTATTCCCCGGCCGCATATAGAGATGTCAGACAAACTTTTGGTAAGAGGTTTGCCCCATCCACGGTACCCTCAGTAGTGGTATGGAAAAGTTAACGCTGAGCCAGGATTTACAATTGAAGCCTTTGAAGCTCTTAAAGTTAAATGCAAGCTGGCGGGAAAGAGAATTGTATGCGGATTGCAGTTTGATGAAATGGCCATTCGTCAACAAAAATTGTGGAATGGTAAACACCATATAGGGTTAGTAGATATAGGTTTTGGTTCACTAGAAGGTAGCCAAATAGCAAAACAAGTGTTAGTTTTTATGGTCGTGTCGATGACAGAAAACTGGAAGCTTCCAGTGGCGTATTTTCTTATCAATGGGATATGAACGCCGAAATTGAAGGCCAGTTTAACCAAAACGTGTATCGAGAAATGTCATGACATAGGTGTAGACATTCAGAGTGTCACATTCGATGGTTGGTCTGCAAATATTAACGCTGCAGTGATATTGGGATGCAATTTGTCGGATGTGTCAAATATGAAAACCTACTTTCCAAACCCGTGTACTGGTGCTAATTATTGTTACGTTTCTTGACCCGTGTCACATGATTAATTGGTCAGAAACACATTTGAAGCCAAAAGATTGTTATTTGATAAAAGACAATAACAAAATAAAAATGGCAGTTATATTAGTAAATTTAAATAAGTTGCAAGAAAATGAAGGATTGAAATTCGCAAATAAAATAACACGCGCGTCATATTTATTTTAGGAATCAAATAATGAAGGTTCGATTGGCGACGCAACTGTTCAGCATGAGTGTTGCAAAAGCGATTACGCTCTGCGACAGCGAACTAAAATCTTCCTCATTTAAAGATTCAGAAGGAACAGTCACTTTTATTACTATAATAAATAATTTTTTTGATATATTAATTCACAAAAAAAGAATTTTTATGGATACAAGCGTCCTTTAGATGACAAAAATATATAACCGAAACGTTATCATTTTTTTGACGCCGCCAAAATTACATTCTGTCTTTATCTTTTCATTGCAAAACACAGAGAATAATAAAACGTAAAAAATTACCACCCAGAATAATTATCAAAGTATCAAAAAAGCGAATAGTAGATTCAGCCAGTAAAACAGGTTTTATCGGATTATTAGTTTGTATAGAAAGTTTGAAAAATTTTATTTAGAGATTTAGTTGAAAATAGAAAATTAATGTCATATATATCTACAATACAGGCTCAGTCAAGATCACTTGGAACTTTTCTTCGGATGTGTGAGAAAACACGGTGGCCATAACAACAATCCGAATGCGTCGCAATTTAAATCTGCGTATAAGAAAATACTAAGTCATTTAGAATTAAGGGAATCATTTACAGGAAATTGTATTCCATTAGATAATTTTGCTATTTTTAAATATTCATCTTCGGTAGGTGTTATCAATAGCACTTCTATTATGTATAGACATGACGAAGATTTTAATACAAATGATTTTGATGTCTTTGAAATGGATTCTGATTTAGAAGCAGCGAAAAATTGCGAATATTTTTATTCGGATATGCTAAAAACAAAACAAACCATTGACTAACGCTGCAAAGCAAATAGTGGGGATATATTTCAGGGTTTGTTTCCCCGAAAACTTATAAAGCAAATAAAATGCGAACAATGTGTTGATAGCCTAGTGTCAATTGATAAACTGTATTTTCATAAATTGATAAGTTTAAAAGATATGGGCGGTCTTTGTTATTCTACTGAAGATGTATTCAAAGTTTGCATGTACTACAGAATCGATAATCCGCTATTTAATTAAAGAGAGCGATGGTGGTGGTTTGTCAGGAAAATATAATAATGAATTATATAACTGCCAAAAACACTAGGAATCATTCTTAAGTTCCCGTACGTTTTCAATGGTTTAACTGAACATTTCACTTCAACACCCCGCTACATTCAATCATAGGGCTACATTTAATAAGATCGATAATACAAACATATTCAAATATTAAACTTCACCCATGCTGCTAAAACAGACCCAAACATAAAATACCATACACAATTAGACAAAAATATACAAAACTGACACTGTTACAAGGCAAATAAGCTCAAAAACGATTGTTTGTTTAAGGAGATTAGATCGCATCCTATATAATTTTAATATTTTCTGGCTCCATATCATGTTTAATTTTGAAAAGATGATGTCTTTAACACTTATTCTACCAATCCCTATTAAACTTATCCCATGGTACAAAGTTTAAGTCCGTAATCATGGTACGAGCGTAATTAAAATAATTTATTGTTATCTCAATACAGATGACGTATTCAAATAGATCACTTAACCTAGCCAATAAACAGTCATAAGCCTTGTTAACACAAAGGTTTCCATATTCTCTTTCATAAAAATTATAAAAAACTTCTTAGCCTCGGTATGTTGAGGTGAAAAATAAATTGTTTTAAAGTTTGAATAGATTGGAGGCAGTTTGTAAACATTTACACTATGCAATCATGTAAATATCGGGTACTAAACGATGAAATTTTTATTAAAAAAATATTTAGTCATTTTATTTTTATTTTATAAATATATAAAAACGTACTTTATTAAATAAAATATGGTCAGAAATTTTTTATTTATGTAGTAAAAGAGTACCTATTGAACATTTTTTTCGATAAAAGCAACTACAGATTTTTAATCTTTTAAAAAAAAAATTCTTTCCGAAATACGTACTGATATTTTATAATTATTTTTAAATATCCAATGTTCTTAAAAAAATCTTATGTGCTAACCCTAGTCTTAAATCTACAAACATTTTTCTTATAATAAACTACGCAAATGTGAATCAGTGCAAAAGAGCACGGCATTCAGCTTTGAACTTCCAGTATTCATGTATAAACAGTTGATCCTTTTTATGGTAGTGCGTATTTGACTAAGCAGTTCGACATGAGTCTACCCTAGCCAAGTAAAAGAGAACCTGTTCAAAAAGGCGTAATACACAGCTTCGAATTTGAAGTTAACCGGCGTCAACAGTCAGTTTTTTTTTACTCTAGTACGAATTTTGCACACGTTAATGTTGCTATATGAATGACGCGATGACGCTCGGCTCCACCCCGCCCCCCACCTTTTACATTTTGTCAAATTTTAAAATGGAACACGATTTTTAGCTTTTGGTTGTATGGAGGAAACATATCTAATTTCATTTAATATCTCTGTGCTACCCAGAGCCAAAAAATATACATGTCACGGATGCTTTGGTATATGTTATTCGCAGATCATGCTTAGGGGGTATTTCACGACCTCCGAGTAAAATCCCAGATAACTATCCAGCAGATAACGCTATCTGCTGGGTAAAGGTCCCGAGTAACAATAATCGATTTCACCACCTACAAGTATCTTCTGAGTAAGTTACGCGTGACAACGTCGCATTTAACCGGCCTACGCTCACGCCTGTCAAATTTCAAATATTCAAAATTAAAAAAACGGCATTTGTTCTCATCTGTCATTCGCTGTTTTAAAATATTTATACTAGTATATTTAATCTGTGTAAAATACCGTCTTGCGACCTAGAGATATTATAACGGAAATCACAGATTATATAAGTATGTATTATAAAATACAGAAATCATGGAAAGCAAACGAGAAAGAAGTGTAAATTTTAGCGCAGAGGAGTGTGCCAAAATTATTGAGATGGTCTTATGCCATAAAAACATACTAGAAAATAAAAAAAGTGACGTGGTGTCGTGGAAGGAAAAAGATTTGGCGAGGAAGAAAATAGAGGAAAATTACAATGCATCGTCCAACCACTTTCGTACTCGGAAGACATTGAAAATGAAGTACAAGGGTATTAAGAGGTCTGTCCGCAAAAAGTGTGCTCAAATTAGGGCAGACTTCTATAAGACTGGTGGAGGACCCAGCACGGCAGTTCCCCTGGACGATGTGGAGCTAAAAGTGAAAAACACATGATTACTCTTAGCGCTCAAGGAATGACCACCGAGTTTGACAGTGACGCTGACCTTTTAAGTAAGTAAAACTGTTATCAATCATGCAAAATATAATGTCATATTTTAATGTTTGAGTTATAAACATAGAAGTTAGGTTTTGCGATAGCAGAATTTTGACAAATATGTATTACTTACAAGATTATGTTTTCATAACTGAAATTATAATTTTTAGATGACGAACAATGTGTGAACTTCCGCCCAGAGGAGCCGACTTGCATCCCGCCATCGCCAGAGTCAATAATGATTGAGATTGATATGGAGGTTTCTTCTCCTCCGTCAACCTCTGGGATAAATGCTGTCGTCGCTACTCCAAGCAGTTCACCCTCAGTTGGAGTTGCCCAGCAGTGGGGTTCTTGGAATGTCCCGCAGCTACGAACTCCAAAGCATCCAGCCCTTCGAAAAGGAGGGAAAATAGTTGACGCTCGCAGGGAGTTGATAGCCTTGCAAAAAAAAAATATTACTCGAGGAGTATGAGGAGAAAAAAAAGGAATGGGCCTTTAAGGAACAAGAGAGGGCGCAACAAGTTATTATAAATAACTTAAAAATTAAACTTTTGAAAAAACAACTTAATGAACCATAAACTTTGGTATTTAATATTTATGTTCATATATTTTTTTTATTTAGATTCCCGTTAATTACGCAAGTTTGGCGATCGTGCTTTTGCAGCAGCTGGCCCCTCTGCCTAAAATCGACTGCCTTCATACTTACGCACCATTCAGAGCCGTATTCAATTTTGGTACTCAATCGAAAGCGCATCTTTTTTTAAATCTCACATACAAATTCCCAGAATGCGCCTGCTCAAGTAACAGGTAATATAGTTACCGCTAGGAGCTTAGTTAAACATTGTCTTTATTTGTAAAAGCGCCCTTGAGGTGATTTTTCACAAAAATTGGGGCTATATAAGTTAGCCTATAATGATTATTATTATTATTATTGACGATTTATCTCAGGAATCATGTATTTATCTATTTATTTCACGATTGAGAGTTTAATAATCACCCAACAAGATGTGGTTTTTACCTAATTTTAATTTATATTCCATTTATATTCCACCGACGCATTAGCCCGAGTATACAATGATCACCCAAACAATGCAGAATGTTTTTACTTGCGATTACTGTTAATGAACATTCATGGACCAACTTCCTTGGAAGAACTGAGAACAGTAAACGGCCAAGTTTGTGCCATGTATCATGAAGCTTGCCTAGAATTGAATCTTTTGGAAAACGATGCGCATTGGGATACTTCACTCCCTGATGCATCGAATACATACGAAGACTACTTTAGTGAAAAGACATCTTGCATCGTTTGCGTGCAACGAATCAAAATCCGGATCTTCAATTCACACCAGACGTGTATAATCATGCCTTAATTTTGATTGAGGATATATGTTTGGCAATCGCTAACAAGACTGGTGCAATTGGGAATGACTACACTAAATCGATCTGTGAACGACATTTTTCATCATGATTTGCAACGAGAAATGAACTGTAATGTAGACAAATTGGGTACATTTGTTCAAACAAAAATCTTCCGTAATTGGTTCCAGAACAACGCATAGCCTATGGTAGAATAATGCATGCAATTACAAGCCAAAGCGGTGGATTGTATTTCCTAGATGCGCCTGGAGGCACAGGTAAAACTTTTCTCATTTCACTTATTTTGGCAACATCAATTATCGCATCATCTGGAATCGCAGCAACTCTTTTGGATGGTGTTCAAACTGCGCACTCAGCACTGAAATGAGTTTATTGTAACCATGGGGAAAACATGTAAAATGTATTTTTGAAATAAAAAAATAAAAAAATTGCCATTGAATATGCAAATCACCAAGACACCAACATGCCATATCAACAAAAACTCTGGAATGGGTAAAGTATTCCAATCATGTCAACTCAATATATGGGACGAGTGTACTATGGTGCATAAAAAATCATTAGAAGCACTTCACCATACACTAATAGATTTGAGGAAATGAACAGCTCTTCGGTGGTGCACTTATCTGCCTGGTAATTTTAAACAAACTTTACCAGTCACACCACGTTCAACAGCTGATGATGAATTAAATGCCTGTCTCAAATCATTGTTTTTATGGCGACATGTGCAAAAATTTACTCTGAAAATAAAAATGCGTGTAGAACTACAATGCATCCGCTGAGCGTTTCGCAAAACAATTGTTGAATATTGGGGATGGGAAAATGAAAATCGATGCGTCCACACAATGTATTTAGTCACCAATAAGCTTTTGTAAAACTACTGGAACCACAGACAAATTGATTTCAAAAGTTCTGCAAAGATCATCAGTAGCTCACTGCACTAAATTACAACTCAGCAGCTAAAAACAACGATGTTAAAGCTTTTAACTTTAGTATTCTAAATGAAATGCCCGGCGAAGCGAGAACGTATAAGTCCATCGATACTATAATGAATCGAGACAAAGTGGTCAATTATCCAACTGAATTCTTAAATTCACTTGATTTGCCAGGCATGCCGCAGCACATTTCAACATAAAAATTGGCATTCCTATCATTCTCCTCCGAAACATAAATCCACCAAAACTTTGCAACGGTACTAGGCTTTCAGTGAAAAGATCATGAACAATCATCATCGAGGCTACAATTTTAAATGGAAAATATAAATAAGATATATTGTTGCCCGCGCATCCCTATGCTTCCGACAGATATGCTATTCTCCTCCGAAACATAAATCCACCAAAACTTTGCAACGGTACTAGCTTTAAAGTTAGTTGCCTTCTGTAACTTCAATTACTTCTACAATATTTTCACTAATGACTTTAATTTAAGTTTTTTCCAGCCAAAAAAAGATCAGTGCGAAACATGTGTTGCTTTTGAGAATGCGTCAGAGATAGATAAAGTAAACTTGAAGGCATGTTATGATCATCATCAGTGTCGTTCTGTTAGTCGGACTGAACAGTTGTATACAATAAACACGTACGTCTCGCCCCGGCCTAACACATTATGGCCGGGACCGTTCAAGATATCATAGATAAATCAAAATAGAAATTAACAAAATAAGTACTATAAAAGATTCAAGAATAAAAGTTACAATTGAACAAAATTTAAGCTTATTAGAAGAAATTTACAGAAAATAAAATTTAAAATACATAAATGAGATTACCCAACTACAAAAAAAAAAATAACTTAAAAAATGAAGAAAACAATAACAAAAATCGTCAAAAATTTAATTTAAGTTAATACAAATACACATGAAGTACAAAAAGTGATAATAAGAAAAGAAGAAAAGCCAGAGCCAAAGTACTCAGTCATCGTAAAAAGCAAAAATTTAAATATTAATCAAGAGGAACTCCTAAAAAAAATTAAACAAAGTGTTAACGTTTCCAAAATGGGGATAGGTATATCAAAAATTTTAAAAAATTTCAAAGGGAAACATTATTATAACTTGCGAAACAAAAGAAAATGCTACTAAACTGTAATTAGAAATTAATAAAAACTTAAACAATGAAATAAATGCGGAAGAATTAAAAAAAAGAAAACCTAATATTATTATTAAAGGACTCGACATGGATATTGAAGAAGAAGAATTGATTTACTCTATAAAAAAACAAAATTCGGGACTTAAAGAAATAATGGAAAAAAGTGAAAACAACATTAACACTTGAGTACTCGCTACTGGGTCTGTCAGACCCAGTCGTCGGCATTATGGGAAATATTTTATCAAATTTTGAAAATACAACGTTGCCGCGTTCAGTACCTTCAAACAAACGTATACCCCTTCTACTCGTCACAGTTGCAGTCAGTTGAAGCACAGCATTTGTGTGCTACGGACCTTTAAAGTGAGTGTGGGCCCATTGGACCCGGTAGCGAGTATATACGTAACTTTTTTGTGTTTTTTAACAAGTTTATCTAAGGATTTTGTATTGTTTTATTTTTTTAAATGGATACAAATCGTGTTTTGAGCACGACAGAGATTGAAGAATATTTAAAGTGAAGGCATAGAAGATGAGGACTGCTCAGAAATTGAAGACTACTTATCTGAAAGTGAACATAATACTGACTCCGAACAAGAAGAGAATATTAGTGATGATGATAGAAACTTCGAAGACATGGATGAAGGACAACCACAGCCAAGAGTCCAAATTAGATCAAATTTACTGATGGAGAGGGATGACTTAGATTGTATTCCTTTATCTTTATTGCGTCGGGGATATTACATCGGACGAGACAAAGTCACACTTTGTGTTATGCAAGAAAAAGTCAACGTGTGTTTGCAAAAAATTCTTTCAGACAACATTTTTAATTAAAAATCGTAGATTGAATACGATTGGAAAAACATTGTATGATGGAGAAACTCCAAGGGAAAAACAGGGTGGTGATAGAAAGGCAGCCAAACACAGTGTCAAACGAGAAAAAGTCTCCATATTTTTGAAGGCTCTTCCGGCAAAAGAGAGCCACTACAACAGACAGAAAATCTGTTCGCTGTTACTTGTCAAGTGATATGACTATTTCAAAAAATTAAGGAAAATGTATAATAATGCTGCTGTTGATCAAACACTCCAAGTAAAGAAAACATTTTTCTGGAATATATTTAATACTTTCAATATTGGATTTTCTAGTCCAGCATCTGATGTTTGTGCAACATGTTTCATCTAAAAAAAATAAAATAAAATCAGAGAAAGATGAAATAAAGAAACAAGAATATATGACTCAACACAGAGTACATAAATTAAGAGCGAATACATTTTATAAATGACTTAAACGAGATGTACCTAAAACCCTTACATTGTGCTTTGAGCTTCAACAAGTGCAGCCCTTACCTAAATCCCCGATAGGGGATGCATTTTATTTAAGACAATTAAGTCTATATACAATGTGTGTTACTGCAACTGATACTAAAGATCCTACGTTTTACCAGTGGAGTGAAGATCAAGCCGGACGTGGATCAGTGTGTATAAGTTCAGCATTGCTTCATCATCTGGAGAATACTGATTTTAAAGATGTTGAAAAACTGCGATTATTTTGTGATGGCTGTGGGGGTCAGAACAAGAATCAACATTTACTTCACAGCTTAATGTTTTGGCTCCAACATAAAGCACCATCATCATTGCAAGGAATCGAACTGTATTTCCCAGTTAGGGGACATAGCTTTTTACCGGCAGATTATGTTTTTGCCCGAATCGAAAAAGACTTGAGAAAAGTGGCAATCATTTCAAAAAAAGATCAGTATTATGAAATTTATTCTAAACATGGCAAAGTGAAGACTTTGGGAGAAGACTGGAATTTGTGTGACATCAAGACATTAGGCCAATATTTAAAACCAATAAATGGTATACAAAATATGAAGCGTATATTTTTTAAAAGATCTCAAAACCACCGTCAAGTTTTATTAAAAACTTTTGAACATTTTATATTTGAAAGTAATGAAAAATACATATCCTATTTAAAGAGAGGAAAACTGTTTCCAACAACATTGATATGTGTTGCCTTAGGAAATAAGATTTCCAATGAGAAAAAGAGAGATATATCTAATTTATTGGAGAAGCAGTTCGGTGAATCATGGAGAGATTTTGAAGATTTGGAATTCTTTAAAATTCTGTTGGATAAAGAGAGGCCATTTCTTGGAATTGAACAGTTTCAAGTTGATCAACAAGTAGAAATATGTGACTGTTGCGAAGAAGATTGCGCTCTGAGGGTTTAAGTTTTTTTTTTTATTCTTCTTTTATTACTGTAAAGATTCCGTTTCCATAATAATAAACTAATAAAAAAAATAAAAAATCCAAAAGCACCAAAAAGCTACATTAAAAATAAACAAAAAATTCTCATTGTCATGAAAGCCAAAAAAATCGATTTATAAATTACCCAATAGTTTTGTGCTTATTTATGTCAATTTATAACCCTCTTGTGGAATAGATCTTGTTTTAGACATCCATGGTATTAATCTTTCTCAAATTACTTAAAATCATTTATAATGGAAATGTAACGTTTTGGTTAGGACCTCCACAATTGTGGATGACTCTACTGATGATAATACTGCTGCAATTTATAATGATAACGAATTTTTAATTACTTCTGCTCATCCCAGCACGATGACTTCTACTAATAATCTTGGTGTTTCTGCTACATCCGAATCAGCGCATCTCAGCATTTTGAGTCCTTCTGGTGATGTAAGCCTTGCGACCACGTATTCCAATTCCGACATTTCGACTCCTGCTGCCCACTGTGAAATTGAGATTATTTCTATCCGCCAAGATATACCGGGTACTTCTGCTGAAATTTTTCTCCAAAGTCAACAAGACATACCATACGACTTCACAGTATCTACTCCAGAGCTGCTAAGTGTAGTTAGCCCGCTCATCGACATTCCCTCCATCGATTCATTAGAACAGCCGTCAGACTCGCCAGTTAATCTAACTACCAGATCAAGTAAGGCGACTAAGAGAAAAGATAAAGGCAGAATACGTGGAAGATATGAATCACAATGGAAAGATGTAAGGAGAAAACTTCTCAAAAATTCTGGAAAAGCCTACGAAAGCAAGGATGGAACAGAAAGACCCAAAAAAGAAATAAAGCCGCCGTGTGCGTGCAAAAAGAAATGTTCTGAAAAAATTTCAGATGATTGCAGAATGAGAATTTTTGAGAACTTCTGGAACCTTTCAGATCATACTCGTCAGTGGGACTTTATAACTAGATATACGTCTACGGCACTGCCTAAGCGAATTAAACGTGATGGTCCGAATAAATCCCAAATTATAACATACTGTTTACCAAAAAATGCACAAACTTCTACAGATATTAATATCGAGCGAGTATCTGTATAAATTTAGAATGTCCAAAATGAATAAATATCGGCAATTCCGCATAAACGCCGGGATAAGGTTACGTTAACGAAAAAATGACTACATAAATAACCAAACCCTAGTATTCATGCATGCTAGTATTATTATAGCGAAAGAAACAACGTAATTGACAACAATAAGCAAGACACTGAAGAGCAAGTGATACTTAGTCTATGGTAATGGTAGGTAGCAGCAAGGCAGGGGTTGCTGCGTTGACTGACTGTACATTCTGTTGACTGACTGTACCCTCTTAAACTGTCACGTACACACAGACATCGCGCCCGGCCCAGCGTCTGCGTCAGTCAGTGTCTAGCTGTTGTTGTGTTAAGTCGTATATTCAGTGTAGAAGTGAAATTAATTTTCATTTGGCGATATTGTGTTCAGTGTGATTTTGTTAGCTACAGGAGAGTTTAAAATGGACATAAGAAAGTTTTTTAATAAACGTTTAAAAAAACCCGATCACGTCATACATGCTGTTGACAACGATAATCAGTGTAAAGATCTAACAGAAGACAATGTTTGTATCAACTTTGCATCCAGCAGTAATGCAGAACCATCGACTTCTGCACATACCACCTCATCAACACCTAATATAAAAGGTAATACTAACGACTCGTTTGATATCGGTAACTGCCTTGATAATATCCCGACAAATAATTATGTAATTTACTCAATGTTAACAAACCCATGGAAGCCTGATTCAAGCTACAATTTTAAAGATGATGTAATAGCAGGAAAGCGCCCATTTCTTAGAGAATGGTATAATACATACCCTTGGTTAGCTTACTCCCGAAGTGGAAAAGGTGCTCTTTGCAAGTCATGTGTTTTATTTAAGCCCCGTGTTAGCCATGGAAGCTATCAAAGTGGATTCATCACACGCCCATTCAATAATTATAAAAAGTTTCATGAATATGCTAAATCTCACGCTCTTTCGCAATGGCACCGCGAGGCTGTGGAAAAGTCTAGTAATTTCTTGTCAGTTATGGACGGTGAAAAGCAAAGTGTCGATGTTCTTGTCAATGAAGGGTTAGCTCACCAGATTGAATCAAACAGAAATAAACTGAAACCTATTGTTTCGTCTATAATGTTTTGTGCTACACACGATCTACCATTAAGAGGAAAACAAGATACGCATGCTGTTTTTAACGACCTTTTGCGTTTCAGAGAAGAGTCTGGAGATGTTACTTTAGCAGACCATCTGAAACATGGGCCCAAAAATGCCAGCTACATATCCCATCGAGTTCAAAATGAGTTGATTGAAACTAGCGCAAATGTTTTAAGAAATGAACTGATTGGTAAAATAAATTCAAATGAAATATTTTCCATATTGGCTGACGAGACAATGGATATTTCAGGGGTGGAACAATTGTCCCTTGGTGTTAGATATTTTGACACCTCCGACAAATGTATCAAGGAGGATTTCCTAGGTTTTACACCTTTACAGGATGGTTTGGGTGCTGAAAATGTAGCAAGTGCAATCATCTCTACATTAACATCATGGGGTTTAAACTTAAATAACGTTGTAGGACAGGGCTATGATGGATGTAGTACAATGGCTGGTCATATTACTGGTGTACATAAAAGAATCAATGAAAAATTTCCTATGGCTCTGTATTTCCATTGCTCTAGCCATAAGCTCAATTTAGTCGTCAATGATTTGAATAGGCTACCACAAGTTAGAAATACTGTTGGAACAGTAAAAGAGGTTATTAAGTTTTTTCGTGAAAATGGACAGAGGAGAGCGGTTATTGGGACACTGCAGAAACTGTGTGAAACCAGATGGACTGAAAAGTATAAAGCAATAAGAAAGTTCAATGAACAGTTTGTTGATATAGCTCAAGCTCTAGAAAACTTATCTATGGAAGGAAATAAGGACACGAGGCAGAAAGCATTTCAACTCCACTGTGCTGTAACAACAACATCATTCTTAATATATGTATGCAAGTAATAGCTGTGTACTCCAGTAAACTTGAAATCGTAACTCAAATGCTGCAAAGTCCAAGTGTTGACTTATTAAAAGTTTCAACACACATACAAAGGTTAGCTGAAATTTTTAAAAGCGACAGAACAAATAGTGTAGAAGAGTTCGCCAAAATAATGTTGACCGTCGAACAAAATGCTGCAGCTCTGTGTGTTACTCTCACAAAGCCACGAGTCATTGGTGGAACACAAATACATCGATCAAACCAACCATCTGAGACCTTAAATGATTATTTTAGAGTGTCGGTGTTTCTTCCATATTTAGACTCTTTGGTGCAATCCTTGAGTGACAGGTTTTCAGAAAAAAACCAACCTGCTTTTGAAATATTTAACATGCATCCAAAAGTCATGAAAGCCCTTCCCAAAGAAAAATACGAAAGTTCTGTGGTAAAAATTGCTGAAATGTATGGAAAGTTGTTAGACAACTTTAAGGACGAATCAGTCCTATGGTATGACCTGTGGGCAAACACACCAGCTGATTATAAGGACTTGGAGAAAATGCACCTTATAGATGTTCTGCAACACGAACATGTTTACTTTTTACCGTCAGTTGCTAAGGCACTCAAGATTGCACTGTGTTTACCACCAACAACTTGTACTATTGAGAGGTCATTCAGGTGAGAATAATAGTTAAATTTTTTTTAAATTGCATGCAAATTTACTTAGATTTTATAGGTCTAACTTATTTATTTTTTATTCCATTTCTGCATAATTTTAAAATATATACTAAGTCAAGTATACCAGTAGTTGGCAGAAATTTAGTTTACAATGGTTAATTTCGTTTATAGGAGTAAAAATGGTTTATATCTTTAAAATGTTTACTGTTATGTTTCTTTACAGTACTCTGAGACGAGTAAAAACTTGGATAAGGAGCACCATGTCAAACGATCGGCTTACCGGCCTCTGTCTACTGTCTGTTCATAGGAACACAGTAAAACAACAAAAAGATGAGCTAATAGAAAAGACCATCAATGTTTTTGGAATGGATAAGAGAAGAGTACAATTCTTGTTCAAGTCATAATATTTTACATCCATTCAGATCATGTCACACCTAAGTTCATTTTGAAGCAAATACATATTACTTTAAAACATTTTTGACTTTTACTTTTTTACTGTAAAGTGTCATACCCCCCAGACCCCCCGGTGGCCTTGCGTATCTAGACGGAAAGTTGAATTTTGCTAGTTTATTTGATCTTTATAAAGAATGGTATGAGAATAAAGAAGGTAAATATGAAAAACCAGCTACGCAACGTCAATACCAAGATACTGTTAATCAAAACTTAAACGTAGAATTTTATGTCCCTAAAAAAGATCTTTGCGATAGGTGCCACGTTGTTTTTTTTTTACGTTTTTGATAATTTAAAAAATCCATCAGATAAAGAAAAAGAAGACTACAACCGGCATATATATTGTAAAAAATTATCCTGGGATATAAAAAACAGGGATAAGAAAGAAGCTTTTGCTAGTCGGGGGAAAATAATAACAGTGTGTTTTGACATGCAAAAAATACTTACTTGCCCCCACGGTAACGTAAGTATATTCTACTATAAAAGTAAATTGTCACTGTACAACTTTACCGTTTTTAATATGGCAGACAAATCCGGATATTGCTACATGTGGCAGGAGATTACGGCAAAAAAAGGCGCCAATGAATATCCAGCGGGTCTGCTTAATTTTATGAACAGAAAATCGGAAGAAGGTGCTAAAACATTTCGGTTATGGTCAAACAATTGCTCTGGACAAAATCGAAACCGTATTGTTTTTGCCATGTATCAGTACATGGTGATCAATCGTGGTATTGAAAGTATCACTCACCAATTTCTCGAAGTTGGGCACACCCAAACTGAGGGGGATAATGTGCACTCTGTGATAGAGCGTGCCTCAAAAGGTACACGCCTGAACAATGGTACAACCTCATACGTTGGGCAAACGTATGAAAGGAACTAACGCAACAAGACATCCTTGATTTCAAATCATTACTTGATGGCTGTAATTGTATTAAAAATGAAAAAAACGAAAAAGTTAATTGGAGCCAAATAAAAGAAATACATGTATCCAAAGAAAATCCAAATCATATTTATTATAAATATGAGTTAGAAGAGTCAGAATATTTTTGCATAATGACTTTAAAAAAAAACGCGAAGTAAAAAAACAATAGTTACTAATGTTCAAACAGCCTACAAATCTATTCGAGGCGTACCCAAAGATAAATTAAGAGATTTAATAAGTTTGTGTGAATCCGAAATAATTCCGGAGGAATTCCAGAGATTTTTTATGAACCTGAAAAGCGATGAAGACGTGGCGACTGAGTCCGATGATGAGGATATATAAACTAAGTTACCAATCTCTACTAAACATTTTTAACATCAAACTATTCAAATTATATTCATCTTATGTGCTCTAGTTTCCATTTATTTAACTATTTTTTTCTTGATTTACCATGATACCTATCCAAAGAAAAATAATTAGTTATGTTCTTATTTAAATATATTTTTACAAACTATTTCATAAAAGTAACATCATTTTATTTTATTTTATAATAATTTTCGGATTTTGATTTTATTTTTTTTGATTATTAAGATTTAAATTTGTTGGTTTATAGTAAAATACTTAAATTTATGTTTATTTTTAAGTGGTTTTTACTTACCATTGCGTAAGCAAAGTGATTAGGTATTCATGTGTTCCCTTTAATCACATAAAACTATTTTTCTTGTAATTTTGTGTTTAAAATATTTACAATATATTATGTTTGTTTTTTTTAATAAAAATATATTTTACACACACTATAAAGTTGAATTTTATTCGTAAATAATATCCTATATAGGGTGAATTATCCAATGGTTGAACGGTACCTAGTAAATGAACAAATCTTGTTTTTTATTTAAATTTAAGTACTGCGTGAAATATACAATTTATCTGGTGATTTTTCATTATATGACAACACTTTTTCCATTTACCAATGGTGTTCTTTTGTTACTAGTGTGAGTGAGTAAATGGTGGCACATGTTCGAAGTTCTTTGTTCCTGTTGTTTTTCGCATTCTATACTAAAATAGTAAGGTAAGTGTCAAACTACACATTGTATGATATTGTTTAAATAGTGTTCTATTCCAAGATATTTAAGTAATTATGGTTTCTTAGCATTATCCACTGTATTATCCTCATCTCCCATTGCAGTGTAGATGCATTTTAGTTAGATGTAATTAAATAAAGCACTGTTCACTCACTGGTAGAGAATTTACATACAAAACCAGTAAATGAACACCTTGTTCATTTACTGGTTAGACATTTGAATCTAAAATATTCTATTATATGCCTTGTGTTCATTATACTTAGTAACGTTATTGGTTTTTTTAATACAATCGTCTTTGTGAACCTATTTACTAATGGTTGAACAACTGTTGAAGTGAAAGTGCCATGAATCAACATTTAAAAAAATACTAGTTCATTTGCTAGCTTTAATAGTTCATTCACTGCATTTGAAATCCAGTAAATGAACTAGCATTTAATTACTGTTGTTTTAACGTTCATTCCTAGGAATCTTTTGAATTAGCTGTAACCAATGAATGAAATTGGTATAAAATAGGCTCTATAAAAATTGCTTTAACAATAAAACAACGAATTACCATTATATTTTCTTTTCAGATGGCTCAAAGTGATAATAAACGCTCCTATCATCGTTTTAACTATACGCAAGAGATGTTAGAAGAAGCTATTAAGATGATAACTACCGGCAAAATTAGTTTGAGTAAAGCTAGTGTGGAATTTAAGATTCCTAAGGGAACTTTGCATAATAAAATCCATCAAAAAGTTCCATTGCAGAGGAAAATGGGACCGTGGCCGATTTTAACTCATTTGGAAGAAAACGAAATAGCAGCTTGGATTCTAAACAAAGCGAAACTCGGTTTTCCAATGCATCCCAATGAAGTTAAAGACACCATGAAGAATTTCTTGAAAAACACAGACAGGAGTAAGAAATTTACAGACGGACGACCTGGAAACAAGTGGCTTCAACTTTTCTTGAAGAGGCACCCTGAGATTACAAAACGAAACTCGGAGATAATCTCTAAAGCTCGAGCTGCAGTGACGGAAGACATGATACGTTCATGGTTTGCAGATTTGCAAAACCACCTAACAGAAGAAAATGCCATTGACGTGTTTGATGATCCTTCAAGAATATTTAATGCGGATGAGACAGGAATGCAGACTTGTCCAAAGAGTGGACTTGTGCTGGGTCCTAAAAATTATAGGAACTTTTACGACATTGCATGTGGCAAAGAAAAGGAATCCATCACAGTTTTGTGCAACTTTGCCGCCAATGGTGCAGTTGCTCCGCCTATGATTGTATACCCTCTTAAAAGAATATCTAAAGATATTGCCAATTCTGTTCCGGATGAATGGGGCATTGGCAGATCGGACAGTGGATGGATGGTGTCTTCCACATTTTATGAATATGTTGCAAATATATTTTATCCTTGGCTAAAAGAGAACAGTATTAAATTTCCAGTATTATTTCTCTCTAGACGGTCATAAATCGCATATAAGCCTAGAGTTGCATAATTTTTGTGCCGATAAAAAAATCTTGGTGTATTGTTTATTACCAAATGCAACTCACATTTTACAACCATGTGACGTATCTATTTTCAAATCATTGAAAAACTCCTGGAAAGACATTGTACGGAAACATAAACAAACAACAAATAAGTCCATAAGCAAAAATAGTTTCGCTACATTATTCAAAAAATCGTTTGAACAGGCTGTCACACCTGATATTGTAAAAAATGGGGTTTCGATGCTGTGGTATTTATCCTTTTAATGTGGAAGCAGTTGATTTCACAAAATGCATATCGACAAGAAGGCAGCAAATATTCAACAGAGTACCAAAATCACCTTCAATAGCATTTGGAGATTACTTGTCAACCATTAAAGTTATTGAGAAAGAAATTGGTCCATCACTAGCCGAAATTTTTTTGAAATGCAAAGAAAAAAATACGGTGATCGATAATGCTATGTTTCCACTGTGGTTAAAAATGTATGCTACATTTAGAAATGCCTACGAGGAATGAAAATTATTTAGTTAACGAGATCAATGATGTTGCTGGGGAAAATGAGGCCACTGAAACAAATCAAGACTTGAACAACGAAGATAACACAAATGAGCTAAATATTGAAAGACTTTGGCTCGAAAATAATTATGTATGTGAAGGTCCGTCAACCTCACAATGCTACAATTACACAACAGAACAATTAACCGGAGATAATGCAATTTTCAGTGAACTAGAAACCACAGAGAAAGATTCACACAATCAAGATAATTTAATGATTAATTCAGATAATATTGAAAATATCCTTTATAGAAACATTTGACGATAATATTCTTTCTGTGACAGACATGCAATCTCAAAAATTCCAATCCCCATTAAATATTATTACTAAAAATACTGCAGAGGCTATTGAAAATGAAACACTTCACAATGCACCTTTTTCCCTTTGAACCCTTGAATCGAGATAATCCAATGTTGAATTCAGGAGAATTTAGCCATAATAACATCTCTACGGTTGCTTTACCAAAAGCAGCATGTCTAGCCTCTGGCACAGAGGACACTGTTTTGCAAACAATTATACCTCTACCATGGCCATATGATTTTAATATTCACAGTGAAATCAACAAAGAAGTACGAGGTGTGCTAAAATCGACTGAAAATATTAGTCAGGTGAATTCAAATGCACTTGAAAACTTTTTGAAATATCCAGAGATAGAAACCAAAGGAAATTAAAAAAGAACAGCACAAGTTGTGCCATTTGGCATAAGTTCCAAAAAATTTAAAGCCTACCTTCAAGAGAAGGAAGACAGCAAAAAAGCCAAACTAGATTTAATAAAAAAGAAAAAAGAAGAGAGGGCAAAACAAAAAGCAAATAAACCAGTACGGAAATTGATCATCAAATCAGAAAAAAAACATATTTCGCAAACAAAAAATAAGAATCCATCTCCTAAGACTAATTCTGATCAACAACAATCTGCAACATCTACATCTGTTTTTGAAAGAAAATAAAAGAACATTCAACAGTAATTCCACGCCTAAAAACTCTGACTTGACCATTCCTAACAAAAATAATTTAAAAAAGAATGAAGAAATGCTTTTTATCAAAATCGAATCAATCAATGAAGGGAAACTCGATTATGTACGGCGATTATGTTTTAGCAAAGTTTGTAACCAATAAGAAAACTCGTTTGTATGTGGGAAGGTTTTTGATGATTAATTACGAAGAGAAAAATTACAAAATTGATTTTTTCCGTCGGAAAACTGATAAAGAAGGCAATATGTATTTCATTTGTCCTTCTGTGAAAGATATCAGCGAAGTGTCCGAGAATGACATTGTAGAGCTTCTCTCTCGTCCAAAAAATAACAAAAAGAGGGCATATTATATTCTCTTGTGATCTTTCTAAGGCGGAGTAGGTAGTATTCCATGTCTCCATCAAAGATTTCTGATTATTAATTAGGCACTTTGAACATGAAATAATGTTTCAACGTGCTAGTTTATGTGTTCGACGTTTTTAATTTTAATAAATGTTTCTTCAAACTTCATATTTTGATATGTTTTCTTAGCCTTGTACCTTCAATTTATGCCTTAATAAAAACTTATTTATACAAAGCAAGTAGGTAGTTGTTTATTTCTAGTTGGTTCATTTACTAGAATTTTACCGTTCATTCATCAGAATAAGCCGTTCATTTATTGGTTTTCCTGATTCCCGTGAACTTATATATTTTTTTAATTCAGAGAAACGAATGGTGAACTAAGAAAATGTATTTAGTGTCCAATATAACCAATGTATGAAACACAAAAATATTTGTATGTTGATATCACATACATGCTCTAAAATACGAGATCTTTAAGTACAGGAGACTCTTAAATGTTCATTCACTGGGCAATCCACCCTACTTCATCCTAGCGGGATTAGCCGGCCGGCCGGACTGGACCGGGCTGGACGCATTAAGTTGCTGCTCCGCCTTTTAATTATAATTACAAGTGAAAATAGTTTCTAAACATACAAAACTGTATAAAATATTATTGGTCCTAGTACGCTTTACCATTTAAGTTTAAATATTCGTTAAAAAAACTAAAAGTGTAACTTAACTCAACCAAAAACAAAAAACTATGTATAAATATAAGCGACTTGTGTTGTGTGTATAGTTCATAGTGTATAGATTATAGTTTCGTAGTGCAGAACTTTAACAAATGAGTGGTTATTGTGTGTGTGTGTTATCGACTGTATTTAAAATAATATAATGTATACCTACCTACGTAAATAAGTTTAGTGAGTGACAAAATCACGCGAAATTGGCGGGAGATTGAGCGTCTCCAAAATCTTACCAATACCCGGAACCAGCGGACTCATATGTGGCACATAGATCACAGATGTTGTCTGAAACAGTCGGCCAGGATGGCCCCGACAACTGGAGATCCACACCCCGCACCCCGCACCAAGTGCTCCCCCGCAGTCACCGGCCTCGCACCCCGTGCCTCGCACCCCGTGCCCCGCACCCTGTGCCCCGCTCACCACGCCATGCACTACGAGTGGATCGCCGCATCTAGTGGCCCAGCACCTCGCACCACAGGACCGCAGGGACAGGCGCACTCAAACAGCCAGCGGCCCCGCACCGCCGCGCACGGATACTCCAAACTCCACATCACGCGCCGCAGCGCCTGGTGCACCACCGAACCAGCGCCGCTCATTTGCAGCCAGCGGCCCATCGCACCACAGCCCCACCGTTATAGACAATTATTATATGTGTAGAGATATTATATGTGTATTGACAATTATTATATGTGTAGAGACTAAGTTAGTTATAGAGACTAAGTTAGTTATAGAGACTAAGTTAGTTATCGATAGATGGCGCTCAACTAAGTTACACATTGTTGTTTGTGCTCATGAATAAAATTAAAATTAAATAATAAATGAAGCATTAAAAGTGGCAGATTATTTTGAACTAGTGATTTGAAAAGTGCACCAACTGTTGTAAATCTTTATACTGATGTTTTTGTGAGTGGATAGTGAATAATCTGGAAATAAAAATCAAGGAACAATATCACTACTACCGTACTACCCAACGTCAGTGAAAAACTGGGCTACAAACAGATAGTGGACAGATGGTGCAGGTCATGGTGTAGCAGCCTACTAGTGATCTGTGTTTAAAAGTGGGGAAAATTTTTTCTTATAAAAAACATTACTTTTGTAACAGTACTAAAATTACGCTTCTTTATTTATAAGAAATTTCTCGCTACATAGAGCAGAGACCGTGGTCAAGCTGGCTAGAGGGTTCGAGCCGCGTATCTAGCCGAACCGAGCGTCGCGAGTTCGAATCTACCATCTGGATGAACACTTTTATAAATTATATTTTATTTCCTATCATTTTTTTATTTTAAATATATTTTTATTTATATATTTAAAAAAAAAAAAAAAAAAGAACTAAAAAAAACTAAAAAGAATTAAAATAAAATAAAATAAAATATATAAAGTATATAAAAAAAATAAATAATTCAACCAACAAAACAATAAATTATTGATAATCTTTAACATGAACTGCTACGTGTGCGACGAAAAAGTTGAGGAAGAAGTTCTACTTAAAAATGTGTAAAGTGTCAAAAATGTACCCACTATGATTGCGTTTCAATGAAAGATACAACCTATAGTAAAATGCCTAAAGGCGTAAAAGCGAAATGGAAATGTATCTCATGCAAACCTGCTACTAGGCAAGTTAACGTAGTCCATTCTCCTCCTCATCCAAATTCTCCACTACCAACCCCCCCACCACACCTGTCCACCTCCCCCGTATCTTTCCCGCAAGACCTTAACAAAATCGCCTACATCACTACTCCGAAAAGTACTAATTCACTATATGACAGAGACTTAATCAAGAGCATCATTAAGGAGTCACTCTCCGAATTTAAAAAGGAAATTTTGACCGAGGTTACGAAGTTACAATCAGTTATCGAATCATATGGTTCCAGATACGACGACATAGAAAAAACTCTCAACAATATCAACAAAAGCATCAATCAAATTGAAAAAAACAAAACAGACATCTCGAATCTGGAAACTAGAATAAAAATTCTTGAAGGTAAATTGGAAGAAGTGGAAAGGAAGGAAATTGTAAATGATATAGAAATACGCGGAATACCTGAACAAGCAAATGAAAACCTTCTTAATATGGTAGAAAGAGTCACAGAAGTTATTGGAGCAAATGTACCACAAGTGAATATACTTAACTTATACCGTGGCCCAAAGCAAAAGAACAACCAATATCCGCGACCGATTATTGTCAAATTAACATCTAAGATCACGAAGGAAAACATTCTTAAAAAAGCTAAAATTTTCAACACCGTTACACGCTTTGATAAAGAAAAATTTAAACACGCTAGACCTTAACCTAAACATGAACCCGCACAAAATCTATATCTCTGACCACCTGACAGCGAAAAACAGATATCTACTCGCAATGACAAAGCAAGAAGCCAAAACCAAGGGATATAAATATGTTTGGGACACGAGATGGAAAAATCTTCATAAGGAAAACTGAGGAAGAGAGATATGTACTCATCCAAAATCTAGCACAACTCTCTAATCTGTGACTCGCACCGAACAAAGATCGTATCTATAACCACTTCTGTACTCCATTTATATATGTATTCCTATATCTGATCAATGTGGTCTACCCTTTTAGTAGTAAAGTAATTATTAAAAAAACGCCTCCCACCATAATTCACTATATTCTGCATGCCTTTTACACTAAATATCCTTGTCTTTTAAATCTCATCTTTACTCTTAACCAGTATATAAGTTATGAAATATTTATAATAAAACCAATATCTCTTGTTCTTGTTGACCTAATATACTATTGTCTCTTAATTCTCATCTGTATGTTTACCCAGTATATATGTTATGAATTACTAATAATGAAACCGATATCTCTTGTTCTCGTGGACCTAATATATCATTGCCATTTGATTCTTAGCTGTATGTTTAACCAGTTTATATGTTATGTATTACTAATAATGAAACCAATATTTCTTGTTCTTGTTGACCTAATATATCATTGTCTCTTAAAACTCATCTGTATTTCTAAACAGCATATAAGTTATGTTTTACTAATAATGAAACTAATTTTTCCTGCAAACATTCTAATTACTAGCTGCACTATATATAACCTTCATTCCAAATACAGAATAAACAAAATTGCACAACTAAACATATCTAAACTACAAGTATTATTTAATTACTTGTATGCCTGTAACCGTTTTTCTATATTCAAAGTATTAAAATTCATATATTATTATACTTATAAAATACTTACCCCACTCTGATCATTGTACTTGGCATACTTACAATACACAGAATATCACCAAAATATGAATAGTCTAGCGAGGGAAGAATCAAATAACATGCTAGAGCTAGACATTAATCTTGACAACTTTGAAAACATAAACACTATTAATATACACCAACCAGAAGACTGTGAATTCGTATTTGCTCAAAATTCTATAAAAGTGTTAAATGTGAATATTCGTAGCATAAATCGTAACTTTGATCAACTTATTATACTTCTACGAAGATTAAAAACGGAAATACATGTAATTATTCTTACTGAGTGCTGGATTAACGAGTCATACCAACCAAAAAATCTTCCAGGCTACCATGCTCATTCGAGCTCTATACATTATAATCAAAATGATGGAGTGGTTGTATATACCAAGGATTATCTGAATGCTAGAAGTACTGAGCCAAATTTTGCGGAAGCAAATTGTCTTAGAATAGAAGTGCCAAAAATAGCTACTATCCTAGCAATATATCGACCACCCTCATTCCGTGATATACGGCGTTTTATAAATTCCCTAAACGAAGTGATTAAGAACTCCAACAACTCGAAAAATATGGTTATTGCTGGGTGACATCAATATTGATACTCTCCTGGAACCTCTACCTTCGTCATCTGTAGATTACTTAACAATGCTTGCTGAGGAAGGATTTGCTCAAGCAGTCACTCGTCCCACGAGAGACAAAGCATGCCTGGACCATGTTATGGTCAAAAGCACCAAAAAAATTACTGCAGTGGTTTGCGATGCACCATTTACTGACCACTATCCTGTTATTGTGGGTTTACAGCTAAAAAAAATGTAAAAATATAGTAAAAAGTACCAAGTATCGCATTCATTTAACAGAATTTATAGACGACATTCAAAACGAAGACTGGCGCGATGTAATAGAATGTACAAATACCAATTCCGCGTATACAAACTTTATAAATATACTGAATACATATTATCAAAAACATCTACAAACTATAACACTCAAACCAATGAAAGCCATGAATCCATGGGTGACAGCAGGACTTTTAAGAAGTATGAAAAAACGTGATAAACTTCATCTGGAAGCAAAATTCCAACCGTCAAATAGTGAACTTTTGGTAAAATATAGAAGATACCGTAATGCATGCAACAGATTAGCGAAATGTATAAAAAAAATCAATACTATAAAAACCTTCTGTACCTAAATCGCGACAACTCTGGAAAAACATGGAAAGTAATAAATGAAATGGCAAACAAGCAACAGAAAACCAATTTTAATATATTACAAAATGTTGCTAGAGAAGATTTGACAAATGTTAATGATGCAGATGAGTATATTCTGGACAAGGTAAATAAAGAGTTTGCAGAAACGGGAAATAAACTGGCGAACGAAACATTATCTCGTCTACTCAAGACAGAATTAGAGCTAGCTGGGGAAATATCAACGGAAAACAATATTGATAGGTCTTTTTTCTTCATACCTACTGATCAAGATGAAATAAAAACTATTTATAAATCAGCTAAAGAAATCTGCCTCTCCTGGACTGGATAACTTTAATACTTCATTAATTCAAGCTGCAAAAAATTACATTGCACTGCCACTTTGTCATATATATAACCCTTAGTATATCAACAGGCACGTTTCCAAGCGCTATGAAAAAGTAGCATCAATTGTCCCCATATTTAAAGGAGGCGATTCAAGCAAAATTGCTAACTACAGGCCGATTTCACTTCTTAGTATATTTTCAAAAATTTTGGAAAAAATTGTCAAAGTAAGGTTGGTAAAGTACACATCAAAAATATATAAAATCTTATCAGAAAATCAATTCGGGTTTCAAAGTAAACTTTCCACTGAGGATGCCATATTAAAACTTATGGAACATGTGACTCCCAAAATTGACTCAGGAAAACGTTGTCTTGGAATTTTTCTCGATTTGGCAAAGGCATTTGATACAGTTTCCCACCAACTTTTGCTACGAAAACTTAGAAAAATTGGTATAAGAGGACTTCCCTTGCAATGGTTTAAAGATTATATCTAACTAACAGAAGTCAGTTAGTAAAATGTGATGAAAAAAAAAGCAACCAGCTTCCAATTTACTTTGGGGTACCCAGGGAAGTGTTCTTGGACCCTTTCTTTTTTTGATATATGTGAATGATCTTTGTAACTTCAAGTTTATAAATGGTTTTATCATATCATTTGCTGATGACACTGTTCTACTGTTCTATGGTGATAAGTGGGACGAAACTAACAGGACAGCCCAAATCGGTTTAAATGAAGTCAAAAAATGGCTTGACCATAATTTACTAACGCTAAACGTCCTTAAGACAAAATATATGTGCTACTCCATCAATAATCTAACGCAACCAAATTTTCAATTAGATATAAAAATACACAACTGTAATAATACTAATGTTTGTAATTGCGACTCCCTTGAAAAGGTCGAGCACATTAAGTACTTAGGTGTAACAATCGATCAACATTTAACATGGAGCAAGCACACTGAACAATTGGCTAAGAGAGTTCGAAAAATTAATTTACTTTTATAGGCAGATTCGTATGGCTCTCGATGACAATTTAAGGAAAATAGTGTACTATGGGTTATGCCATTCGATTGTAAGCTATGGAATGTTAGGCTGGGGAGGAGCAGCTGCAACACATATAGATCCTGTAGAGAAGGCCCAAAGAGCAGTCCTCAGGGTACTCTACCGAAAGCCATATAGGTTTTCTAGTGACATTCTGTTCACGGAATGTGGATTACTGGACGTGAGACAAATCTATATGCATAAATTAGTTAAATATATTCATCTTCATCCAAAGCTACATATTTTCCCCGAACATGAGTATAGTACACGCCTGCGTCTTAACAATTATGTTGTAACACCAAAAACTAGGACTACATTCTTTCAGAGGTGTTATATATTCTTGGGCCAAAACTGTATAACAGTATTAATCCGCAATGGAAAAGTTTAAGTATAAAACCGCTTCTAAGCAAATTTAAAGAATGGCTTCTATGTGTTGGTAGGCAGCATTGCCGTCAAACTCTGTTTGACATAAATGTAAACAATATAATAAATTAGTTTTCTTTTTTTTTAATTTTTCTTAATTTATTATTTTACAATAGGTAATTTCTAAATTGCATATAGATGGAGCCTGCAGTGGTAAATTTTTTTTTTTTTTTTTTTCTCTATAATCAGTTATTTTTAAAATATTGATTGGCTAAGTTGATTCATTTTCAGACATTTTTTCTTTATAGGTCATTTCTATAAGGCATCTTCAAATGTTATTTTTATATTGCTTAGTGTAATTTTAGTTAACTGTAGCAATTTATTTATATTTTTTGTTCTTTATAAATATGTCATTTCTAAAAGGCATTCTGTCTTTATATGTTTTTGCTGAATTGTTTCATTTTCAGACATTTTCTCTTCATAGGTCATTTCTAAAAGGCATTTTAAAATGTTATTTTTTTTAAATTGTTTAGTGTAAGTTGAGTTAACTGTAGCAATTTTATATATATTTTTTGTTCTTTATAAATATGTCATTTCTAAAAGGCATTCAGTCTGTATATGTCTTTAAATGTTAAATTATAGACCTTTCTTTGTAAAGACACATCTAGTACATACAACACTGCTGAGAATCAGTCTATTGACTTGTTCAGCGGTGGTGATGTACTGGATGGTTGTTGTTATGTTATTATTATTAATGTTATATGTAGTATATGATATATGTACCTAGTATGTAATATATGTTATGTAAAAATATAAAAAAATAAGGGCATTCAAATGTATGAGGAGATGCCAGATGAAATAAAAAATTAACAAAATTTAAAGTTATTTAGGGCTAAGTGTAAAAATATATGTGTGTGAGAAATATTAGTGTAGGTGTATTATGGCTTAATTGAAAAATGTATAATGGTGGGATAAGAATAGTTAGGAAAAAAATAAATTAAGTGTAATGTAATAATATTAGTCTATGTTAAAATTATATAGTACCAAATAAATATAATAATAAAAAATATATGTATTTCATTATTTATATCTCTACAGAGATGAAATACATTTTTTTTAAATTCGGGAATATGGATATTCAAGCGTTTGGCGAGTGGCCACTTTACGTACTACAACATTCCCCATTCCGCCATTTTTTATTTGGTATTTATGTTACGAATCGAAAACCTCGCAAGCGCGTAACACTAGCTCCATCTATGCATTGATCTTGAAGTTAAGTCTTTAAGTTAAGACGAATTAGTTCTTATGATATGCCCAAAATATTTTAATTTTGGTGCTGCTTTCAAATAGTCAGAAAGACCGTCGGAAACAAGTGTTGGAGTGGGATCGAACCTAGAAATTACAATCCAGACTCTACCAGTTTACCATTAGATCACAACCCGGTTCAAATGGTTGTATTAGAATGTAGATCACAAAAGTGATGTAGAAAATAAACAGGGCTTACTGCCACGGAACCTGTAACCCCTGTAAATACCTGAATCTTCTTTAAATCGGTTTGTATTATTACGTGTTTATCAAGGTAGATAGAAGTCCTTAAGAACAATTCCCATACAAAAACTTGAATAGGAACAATGCTACCATATCCCGTTGTGACTTGTTCTGATTGTTTTAGGATCTACCAACTTCTGGTAAAAGTTTCCATTAGTGCCATACTATACAATGGTTAATATTTTACCATCTTTGGTATTCAACTTTGTATAATCTCATTTGTTATCTAAGGTTATGTCAAAATTTAAATGCGATGAGTCTCATAGATCGCATTTCGTACAAAACCCAAATTAAATGATCGTATTATATCGCTTATTAACTATCCGATTTACAAACAGACCGCGACCAATAGCATTGATATTTGTTTATTTTTAATTTAGAGAAATTCATGCTATAAGGCTACGGTATGTGGACCAATGCTTGAACTTTTAGGTGAATATGACTGAAGCAATACGCCGTAAACAGGATGTTTTGCTTTGAACGATTACCTTAGTTTCATTAATTTGGTGCTAAGGAAGCAAGAATGAGAGAGATCGTAAATAAATTCAATAGGGTTTGACTCTTTACCTCAACTTTACTTCGTCCGCCTCGTGGTTAGCGCGTTGCTTCCATGAGATCGTGAATTCAATTCACAACGGGGTCAATAGAAATATTTTTTATAAAATGTGTTTTTCACATGAAAATACTTCATGTATACCTTGGACTGGCACTGAAACATAAGACTATAATAACTTCACTTGGAGTACCGATGCAGTGCCCTATGCACCATTGGGTGGATTGGATAAAGGGAAAGTAGTAGTAATATTGCGGTAGGTATAGATAACGATTTTTTAAAATAAGAAATCAAGAAACCTGTTTTTGTAGGTTAGACTACACTACTTACTAAATACATGCATATCTAGGTAACTGAAACCGCGGGAAAATGCTTTAATCTTTATGAATTTTATTTGTTTTTGTCAACGGAAACATAGCCAATAGAAAGTTTCATTGAATAAAGATTAACTTTAAATAACTTAAACAATACATCATTTTATATTATAATCTAATGTTATTTATAATCCAGTGTAAATAAGTTATAATCCAGAAAATAATCGATAAGATTTTAAACTTTGTAGTCTTTTGTATCAGTTTATTGATTAATTTATATAATTAAGCAAATAAGTAGGTTATAAAATTTTGTATGAAGGTATAATAGTTATATTATATATGTCAATGAAGTTCAATTTAAAATCTTATTTTTTGATTGTCAACCTTAAAGCTCTACGCTTTCGAAATCACACGATTTGATTATGTAATAAAAAAAAATGTTATCAAATAAATGTAAATGTTGGAATCTATAAATAACTTTGCATAGGTATATGTATGAGTGTTCATAAATTAGTAGTACTATCAACATTTTTATATAAAAATAAGCAAACTTCTTGATTTCTGTGAATTGTTTATAAATCTTAACGTTATAAAAATAAACAAAAATTGTACCTATATCGATCGCGCTGAAAAAGCTGGTTATAAAAATTCCTCGGGATATGAAAATTTGATTATAATTTCGTTATTTGTATATTCACTACTAGGAACTCAGATCTTGCAAGAGGTGTTTGAGTTTTCCAAGAGTAGGGAAATTCAAAATTTGGAATTCGCGAGAAAATATAGTGATATGGCTGTGGGCGGGCGGCGGGGGGCGCGCTCGGCTGGTGGCCGCGGCCCGATCAGTCCGTGCCCGCTCGCACGCCGCGCCGCCCGCCGCACCTGCGCTCCGAGTGCCGATTATATTGATAACACGACCGCAAAATCCCGAGATAAGAGGTTACCTCCTCGCTTGTTATGTGACCCTGGTATTGGGGTGGTGCGCGCAAGACCCGCCGGTGACCGCGTCCGACTCGCCAACGCACGTGGACCGACTATCTATTGGTCAGAAGGTATGTACCACTCACCTTTATCATTAGGCGTCTCTGAGACTACTCTCGCTTTCAATGACAGGTATATTTCTTAGTCACACAAGTATGTCCGTCTATTCGGTACCTACCTTAATCGACTTTTGCTAATTGCATTTTATTGCCTTAAAACCAGTTTTAGAAATAAGTGCGGAAATTATATTGTTAGCCTTCACCAAATAACCTACAACCAAGCGTAAATATTTTACTTTTTATAAGTTAATCCAGTGCAAAATAATTCTTGATACCCATCCGTTTGTTATTAGCAATTTTAAACTACTTTGAAACGAGTAAGATGGCTTTTTCACTGAGTAAGGTACATAAATTAGACATTTTGCAGCACAAAAGATTAATTACTCTATTTTTCTTAAAAGCATTAACTTTATTATGCTGCTTCGTTACGCAGCTACTGTATATTAAATTTCGTCTAGCGAGATACTTTTTGTAATCTTATGTACTAGAATCGAGATTGACGCGTCTTATCTTTATAATACAGCTAGGTGCAGTACACCTACATTTTTCTTCACAAATACTAGTGCTATACATGCAATAAATCAGTCTCATCTGTCAAGTAAACAATGACACAGATCTTCATCTCCCACATACTTCTTGTAGTGTAACAGTTACCTGTGTTATCTAATCAACTCATTCCTATCTGTTCTCCTGGTATAAAACTTCCCGTCGCGAGCTTCTCGACGTCTTATGAGAATTTTAATGCTTTCCACTCACTTCGCTATGTTTTCCGGTTTAATATTCTATTTACCCAAGATAATTTAAATGATTCTTTTTACTTAATTTTAAGGTAATCATGCAAACTGCGAATATGTACAAAATTGATAATGTATGCAAAATACATTACTAAACTTTTAATAATATACCTTCATCTCAACATGTCGGTCTAACAGAATATGACGTCAGCTGGAGATGCAATATGAATCTTTTATTTTTTTAATAAGGTTTTATCTAAATTACCTTAAACGACATATTATTTAGAGATTTAGGTACCCATTGGAAAATTCATTGAAATGGTGGTCTTTCGCAAAGAGATTTTGAATTTGATTCCTGATTTAGAGAGACCCCTAACATCAATGAAATTTGTCACTATAAATTATGCCTGTGCTGGACCAAAAGTCGCATGCGACACTAACTTTGGTATGGCGAGTGATTTTGTACCATAGATCACTCGGCATTTTGAAGGGTCTCTGGCCTTGGTTGACAACTTTAAGCCCTATGCTTCAAATACATATATGTTTTTTTGTTATAGTTGTGGTATGGGGAAGGGGTTCCACCAGTACCGGCAGGAGGTGGTACAGTGAGGGTAGGCGCGGGGTAGGATGAGGGCTGCCCTCGTGGCCGCCTGCCTGCTGCTCTTGGCCCCCATCACCGGATCCTACCAGTAAGTATACTAGTTGTTATGTTTAGTTGTGGCATGGGGAAGGGGTCCAGCTGGTACCGGCAGGGGGTGGTACAGTAATGGAAGGCGCGTGGAAGGATGAGAGCTGCTCTCGTGACCGCCTACATGCTGCTCCTGGTTCGCAACACCGGATCCTACCAGTAAGTAATGTTTAGTTGTAGTATGGGAAAGGGGTGCTGCCGCCAACGGAACCGCCAGTATGTTGATGTAAACGCAAAGATAATACCGTATTATGTATGCTGAATTTATTTACTCAGAACAGTTCTATTTTTATATATTTTTATTATTTTTTTATCAGTTTTTATAGATACTATAAAAACAATATTCTACAAGTAATGTTTAGAGCCCCCGCAGACTAGTGACTTTCTATCGGGCGATAGTTTTTTCGGGCTTTTAATCAGTATGAAGATGTATGCAAGTGTGCATACTACAACGATCCGGTATTGGCCGATTGCTAAGTTTAATAGGCCTTGCGATTGCCTTTAAACTATCCTATCGATAAACTATCGGCCGATAGCTTAATCAGTATGGCGCTCTTCCACGCGCGCACACTTGCCGATCGTTTAATCGGGCGATAGCTTTCTCCTTCGTAGTATTGCAGCAATAATAACTTTTCTTGACAATATTGTTCCAACATTCATTGCGACCGTTCTCTTCAAAAGTCGTTTATTAACTGGAAAATCATTCGAGAGCAGTTGGCCGACTGTTCTCTAGTCTGCGCACTCATCACCAACCCGACTGTTTTGTTGATTTAGTGTGCGCGCCCAACCCAACCCGACTAAACTATCGCCCGATAGAAAGTCTCTAGTCTGCGGGATACCTTATTGGTACAGATTTACGATTGAAGCAAAGGTTTTTACTGGCACCTGCCAAATTAAGAATTCAACCCACTAACAATTAAAAACAAACATCTAAACGTGACGACCCTATTTGAGATTTTTTCTGAGTTAGTGTTGCAATACGCAATATACAGTTTTCTAACTTCAGTTACGCAGTAGCCTATTGTCAATTTGTCATGTTCTCTTTATGCTGACAATTATCACAGCCACTGTTGATTGTGACATTGTCACACGCACGGAGAGGAGCTTTTAAAGTATTTTGACAGCTATTGTTACATTGAGGTTTTTACCACTTATGGAAACTGATAAATTCACATCGCGTGAGGTCTGGGAAATAATAAATATTTTGTAAACACAAGCCACAGCATTTTTGCGATCGTGGAATATTCGCATGTAAATTTTAAAAAGACGATGCTTAAAAAATTTAATTTTTTGATACTTGTAAACTAAAGATCACTGAACTACACATGTTTTAAATTTGATACATAAAAAATCACGGGGGTCGTAGACAATTCGATATATTATCCACCCGCAGCCAATCAGTTTTTGCCCCTTAAAACGGTCTTTGCGCTTTAAATGTTTCGCGGATTGCCTAAATTAAGGCGAATTTAATTCAGTTCATTTTTTCATCAAAACAGAAAACTAAATAATTAATTACTTTAATATACTGTTTCACAGTGCAAGAATACATGTTTTGTTTTTTATGTTTTTTTAACGATAAACAATGCCTACTGTTTATTTACATGTGTATGAATAAGTTGCATAAATCCGTATGGAAAAATTTTAGTCTGTAGAATAAATAAATTCCTTAAATTTATTCATGAATTTTTCTGACTACCAGGGGCTCATAATGTTGTATAGGACCTATAGGCAGTTTACGGTAAACATCCTACTTCTCTATGAGCGCGGTAGGCCGAACGGTGTGGGCTTTTCACTCCTCTTCCTTCCTCGTTTCCTCGGCCCGCCAGGAGGATGTGGGTTACGTACATTAACATAACGTCGATAATTCAATTAGAGGCGTTTAGGAACCTATCACCGATTTTATTGTACTCCTAACACAAATGTAAGCCTTTGCTAGGCGCTAATCAACATTTGGGCATCTCCTAAAAATTGATAACATTTTCAAGATTTCTTTTTTAAATTCATAGTTATCGCCAAACAGCTGAAATTCAACGGATGAAAAGGCTCAGTAACAAACACCCAGGTTTAATAAAAACAATTGTGGATTTTTATGACCTCACCGATAATCGAACCCGAAACCTACGTATAGTGAGACGTGATTACACCAATTTACTGTGAATTACTTCATTAACATTCGTTGAATAAAATTCTGTAAAATTTTGGTAATGGCAGATGTATTTTCAATAAAATAAAATAAAATAATATTCATGTAATAAAAATGATCAAGATACACTGCACTTGGTGTACCGATGCAGTGCCCTATGCGCCATTGGGTGTGGGTAGAAATTAAGTCTGGTATTATTATTTATTAAGTGGTGGTTGAATTTAGCGATCCGATCTCATGCCTTCCTTCATTTGCCAGCGAGTCTAGGGTATTAATAATAATTAATCTATCGCGATGTTGTGAATGGATAAAGACATTATTTGATGATGGTGAGCAGAAAATTACCTCGTCAAACGCAATCACAGGATGTGTGAAGTCTTACAAAAAACATTTTTGATTAGTCCAAATCCCTTGCGTCTTATGCGTAATTATTACATTTTAAAAGCTTATTTTCTTCTGTTGAGAATATACACACTTAATTAAAGTATTGTTATCTGATTGAAAGTATTTAATTAATATCTCATGATAACGATTCAATTAAACTGCAAAATAAGGTCCCGCTAAAATACTTTATTTATTGCATAATTAACGTATGTAATTTATAGAACATATATATTCTAATTTGACATCTCAACAGAGACGAGAAGTTTGGAAGAGAATATTGATATCTAGGCGTTTACAGGGCTTATGACCTGTCATTGGCTGGGTTAAGTGGCAGAGAGTATTCACATGTGAAGCGTGGCGCCATTTCACTGTATAATACAAGTTCTGATAATTGGCAGATATATCAAATACTAGGTGAAATGGGGAATGTTGTAATACATCAAGTGGCCACTTAACCCAGCCAATGACAGGTCATAAGCCCTGTAAACGCCTAGATATCCATATTCCCTCCCAAACTTCTCGTCTCTGTTCAGATGTCAAATTGTAATTATTAGCCCGTAATGGGTGAAATCCAGTTTATGTCTACGAGTATTTGGAGACACTCAAAATGTTGTTTACATAATATATTGTATAATCTACATAAATTTTTAATCATTATTTCAAAACGATAGGTATCCTGTTTGGTTTGAGGATTATCATTGGGAGGGTCCGATGCCTTGCAGGAACACGCTTGCACAACGCGGGTGTAAACTGTGCGCCTCTCGATTTAAGCTTAGACCATGATGTTCTCTGTTAAAGTAGTATACAAAATCTTCGACATAATGAATTTCTCTAGACCTACATTTTATAGTGAAGTCACCTAGTCTAGTATGAACACATTACTTATTTATTATATACCGTCTGAAGATAAGATATGGATTATATTTATACGCTGTGAGGCCCATTTCATCATCTTCGCATACCTAGAAATGATCTGTGTTCATAATGTAGGGGAGAGAGGGAATTATCGGACAGCCAAAGCAAAAACCAAGCGGGCCTAACCGTAAATATAAAGATTGATTGCCAAAAATGCTTAACAATCTTCTCAATAGATGTCACCAGAGAGAATTTTTTTTGAAAATTGTCGAAAAACAAACTCAAATGTGGAAGCTTCTGTACAAATTCAATATATATAGTAGTTTCGAAAATTTGTCATATACGGTTATCAGATGATGGGCGGAATGGGGAATGTTGTAGTACATCAAGTGGCCACTTAACCCAGCCAATGACAGGTCATGAGCCTGTAAACGCCTAGATAACCCACATTTGTTTCCAGAGTTTCTCTGTCTCTGTTGGGATATCAATAACATATAGTATATCTAATATATTCATATATACTCGTGTACATATAATATAATTATCCTTTGTATAAAGCTCTTAATAATTATATAACATGCATTCTGCAGTAAATTGGATATTGCCACTCCACTGGCCTTGGGGTTACTTTTTGATTACATAATTTACATGATATGTTATTTTAAGATGTTTAACTTTTTTTTATTAGATACATTTTTCTAATAAAAAAAGGTTTTTTGTATTTAAAAGATACCGCTGTAGTGCATTTTTGACTTTTTATAAGATTATTTATTGATTTACGAACTAGTTAATTAACTGTACGAATGAGTGTATCTAATTCAAAACGAACACTATAAACTATGAAACACTGCTTCAACTCCAAAATATATATTAGTCAAACCTCCAATAAACTTGTACTAGTTGAAATAATAAATTTATTGGAATATATTATTATTATTATTATTATTATTTAATATTAGGCGAGCAGCTTAAAGCTGATATTCCTTAAAACAGAGACAGTTAGTTAGGTTTAAAACTTGTTCAGTCCATTCTTAAACCCCCGTTCACACTATTCGCAATGACCAGCTCCTGCGGTAGCCCGTTCCAGCTATCTACCACCCTGTTGCTCAGGAAATGCTTTCTTGGGTTCTGATTAAACCGGGTCTTCTCCAGCTTAAGGTTGTGGCCTCGAAGTCGTGCGTTGTTTTTCAGTTTGAAGATTTCACACAATTTATTACATTTGTAGTGACGGTTCATTATCTTGTATGTTTCAATTAAAATCACCCCTTTCCCGTCTTTTCTTCAGTGTTGTGAGACCAAGAGTTTCTAGTCTCTGCTCATACGGAAAATTGTTTTAGGCTAGGAGATAACTTAGTGGCCCGTCTTTAGACTCGTTTCAACATATCGATATCCTTAGCAAAGTAGGGACTCCATATCTAAAAACCGTATTTTTAGCATCGGTCTGATGTAGGATTTATATATTTGTAATAGCATTTTTGGTGTTATGTATGAAAAAGCTTTTTTAAATCAGATAGATAGTTGAATTGAATGAATATGTTTCACTTAACCAGATTACTTGTTCATGGAAAAGTATTGAAATAGATCGTACATTGAAATTTAAGTGTCAAACAATAACATTGCTGGATAATGCCGGACATTGCTAAACATGTACGCGTGTCCAAATTTCACCCGCATTCCCCTACTGCATCCGTATGAGCCAATAAAATATAAATTGCAGTCTACTCTGACCAGTGTCGGCGTCATAAATTATCTCTATATTCTGTATCTAATAGTGAGAGCGTTATTTCTTAGTATTTCTCTAGCTCGCCTTATTTCCCGCCCAACACTTCGCTCCTTTGGGAATTATCTGGCACTCGTCCGAGATGTGAAGCGAAGATCTTTGCTTTGGTGTCCGCCAATTAATAAGTAGGCTGCAGACTAAAATTCCTCATAGATGTTTGCAATATGTTGGGCATTATGGAATATTCTAGTCACAAAGACATTAACAAATCTCAAAATTATTATTTTGCAAATTATTCTTAATTTTTTTTTCGTACAGTGGTACGTGTAAACATAGCTACATCGGAAAAATAGTTTTTTTTTTTTTTTTTAAAAACCCTTAGTCTACCAGATGAAAAAACCTTAATTTTTTATTAATTTTTAAACAATTTTGAGATGATACCTTTTTCGACGGTCCCAACGTAAACTGTCGAATCTGATAAAAGGCGATTTTTGTTTTATTGTTTTAAACTGTCAAATTTACATAATATTTTCAGGTGGCCAAAAAAAATTTTTTTTTCTTCTTAAATTTTAAGATTTTATAAATCGAATATAATAATCATTTTTATCGACCACTTGAAAATATTATATAAAATGGACAGTTCACAAGAATAAAACGAAAATCACCTTTTTCAGATTCGACCGTATACGTTGGGACGGTCGATTTTTTTAACCTTCATCAAATTATGAGCCACAAAATAATAAGTCTTAACAGTTGAAAACTACATAATATTAAAATACCATAAAATTTTCAAAACGAATCCACTTAAATGAATATCTTTTATTATTTTCTCGCGCATTTTACGTACAAAGTTCGTAGATTTTTAATAGTTAGATTTTAAAGCATTCCCACGAATATAAAATTAATTACAATGAATAAGTTTTGTGGTACGTACACAAATTACAATGATATATATCATCAGATGTTAATTTGTGTAATTGTTTAAGTTAAATGTGATGAGTATTTCTTCTAAATACTAAAGGTGTGGGTGTACACCAAATTAAGAACAACAAAACAATGAAGATATCAAAGACACTGATCTCAGAATTGTAAGGATAAGTAATTTTAGAGTTATTAGAAGATTAACGTTTGGTCTAGCAAGTAACATATCTCAATTAACAATGATTGATTCTTCCGCTCTCGTATTTAATTAAATACATAACATTACATTGACATCATAATAATTAATTTTAACAGGTGTTTGAAAAAGGCTAACGCACCATTGTATTTTATGGATTCTAAGAAGTCAAAATACTCGTATTGTTATATTTATTTGGAGCAAATTGTGAAATCGAAATACTTTTTACAGTTTTTTTTTATGAAACAGAAATATGTAAATTATGAATAATTCATTCATTAAAACATCATTATCACCATACCTTATCCGCTCCCTATGTGGAGCATATGGATTCCAATAATTTCCTCTAAGCTATGCGATCTATCATCAGTTCTCGTGCATCCATCCAAGTCAGGTCAACGTCCCGCAGCTCCGACGCATAAATATGTACTAGGCAAGGTGTCACAAGGACATAGAAAGTCTCAAAGTTGAAGTGAACTCGAAGCTGATATACGAAATAAATAAACAAAAATGGGATTCACTGCACTTGGTGCATCAATGCAGTGATGTACCATTGGGTGCGGATAAGGCAAAAGCAGTGCAAAGTAGTAGTAGATAACACTTTCAATATTAAATATTGCATATTGATGAACGCTGGCTGCAAACACGAAAAAAAAAGACTCATTGTCACGTTCCGCCTGAGCCGAGTGTGCAAGCGAGAGCGCGGAACAAGCGATAGAGAGGCACGATCGGCCTAAGCGTTCGGTTTGTGACGCATCTATCTGTCTTCCAATCCATCGGCCGATGCGTCCGAGTAGAAAGGCTACAAAGTTACACAAGCTACAAAGTGAAAGTGAAATTTACGAGTGCAAAAAAATGATAATTTATGGAAAAAATTGTAATTTTCAATTAACTCCTGCTTTGTATTATACAAAATAATGATAATTCGGTAATAATAATTCAATTCAATTCATAAAAGTATGCTATTTTTCATCAATGTTTTCTTATGTCGTTATCACGTAAAATTATCGTTAAACCGACTTTACAGACAACCAAAAGTTTTTTAATAATCTCGAGGTATCTTTCTTTATGTATTTTTTTACTTGTTTTCTTTTCTTAGCAGTTTATTGGTCTCAAAATAATAAATTAGCAAGAAATTTCGTCCAAGATTTGGAGTCGCGGATACCAGGAGCGCAGAACACGGAGAAGTGTCTCGGTACAGTGACAGCGTCACAGATCTGCCACTCGAGGCTATAAATCACAAAGCCAATGCAATCGTCGACTACTGGACGTGCCGAAGTCTCGGAGAATTACAGTTTTCAATGCATTGAATTCAAGAAAAACTCGCCACATACATCTTCGAACTGGTCGTATTTTCTGATTAGTGTTCGTGAAATAAATTTATTACATTTCTTCTGTTTGTATGTTTTAAAATATAAGATGTTTTATACAGAAATTCCATTATCTTTCTCGGATAATAGGCACGTTAACCCTTTGATTCCCTTGTGAGAAACCGTATTTATTTGAATTTTATAACTTTAAAATAAAAACATATTTAATGTTTTTTTTACAGGTTTCAAAGTAACCTTTTATTATTCAGAACAGTCCGAATAAATGAGAGGTTTCTTTGAAATTGATAGACAAATAAGTGCATAAAATTTAGTTTTAAAGAGTATGTTACTTAATTTCATAATTATGTAAAACTTCAAATTCAGTGGCACAAATCAATAATGTTTGATTGAGAAATTAACCAATTTTGTTTACAAAATGAGTCATTTTAATAAATACATAACAAAATCTAGAAATAAAATATGTTACCTAAGTACTTTAATTAGTTATATAAAACATTAGTCAGACTCAATTCCAGGAATCAGTAGAGATAAAAATAGGCAAATAGATGATTCACACATCTCATAAATTTGAATAATTTTTAGTTTTTTCCTATTCAAAATATACGTGTAACATTAGGGAGATGTTAGGGAGGGCTGTGCAAGGTTATATTGTGTTAAATAGAGATAGTTATATCTACCTTTTAATATACTAATTAACGGATTTACATAATATAATCAATGCAAACAATTTTAAGACTATTTTATAAAACAGCTTTGTTCTGATAAAATATTTCATAAGGTGAGGTTAAAGGTTTGATTCCGGACGGGGTCAATATGAAATATTACAATCACTTTCACATTTAAATTATCAAGAACTACTTTTACATATAAACTATCAAGATTGGGTGCGGATAAGGGAATGTTGAAGAAGTAATAGTTAAAATAAAAATACTAGAGTATAATACCATAGGACTGCAAAAAAAAAACTTTTTTCTTTGAAAAATAAGTGAACAATCAATTTTCCATTTGAATTATTTCAGTTGGGCAAAGTTGTAAAGTGTAATAAGTTTAGTGTGTATTTCATCAATAAACTTGCAAACCTTTCTGTTTTGACACTTGGCGTTGTAGTTAATTAATGATCGTGCGTTAGTGATTACAGCTTAGTGGCTAAATATGCTCTCACACCGGCTGCAACTTAACAATAAGTGGACAGTAATTAGTCATAGTTAAACTTGTGCTTGACGACTAATAATTGTAATTAGGTACTCTTCTAGCTGGACTTGTATACTTGAATGCATGCATAAGATGACATGTTAGCATTGAGATTTTTATTTTTATTTATTTTTATTGCACAATATTATATAAAAAACTACAAATGTTTGATAAATAATAAGTCAATTTTTTAGGTATATTGCATCGGAGATTTATACAAAAATTATATTTTTACTTAGAAAACTTTTATTGTTAATAGCACATGGAACCAAGATGGCGGTGCTACTTCACTTAAAGTAAAAATGTGACTGCAGAATTGGCTTTTTAAACTTTTTTCAGAGAAAAGTAAGATTAGATCAAGTATACTGGCACCCTACAAATGTTTACTTAGAATTATCACAATGCACTTATAATTACTCATTGTTTTACTTATTTTGCAGATAATCGAGAAATTGACTGCAAAAAAAAAAAAGTAAGATATCGTCACACCCTAATTTCTCTTTCACGAAAATTATTGTTTTTATTTTGAAGTTTAGGTAAATTCTCAAATATATTTTTCTAAAAATTTGTGGAAGTGTCAATATTTTTTAATTTGGAATTATGTCATTTCAAAACATCTAAATTTCTTTAAAAAAAAAATCTACCTAAAAACCCGCCCTCGAGCACTTAGGCTATGTAATTGTAGATGAGTATTCAAATAAATAAATAATATCGTTTTCATGCCTAGAAATTAATGAAATCCCTTAGTATTCTTCGTTTTATTCACTATAGTTTATATATTAACGTAAAGGAGGTGACAGTACCTACATTACGGTATGCTAATGTCAATAGGGACATGGCGATTGGCAAAATGGACCCCAGCAGTCGGGTTCCCTATAGGTCGTCCAAGGCCCACACCGCCACCGCCCATATGGCTCCGTGTCGATATTGGGTATTGGACAGGTATCCGACAGGCTTGCTAAGTGACCCTTGGATGGGTGATTGCTGCGACGTTATACTTGGCGTGGGCGGGTGACAAAATGGCTCCTTATGTACGGCAAACTTTATAAAAATTTGTACTTACAATGGTAAAATTAGATACTAGTAGAAACAAAAGTAGAAGTAATATATTCATTTGTACGTAAATACACCGCGCAACAAAACTTGAAGTACAAGCCGGAAACCAGTGAATCTACATCATATTTGGAGTCGATTTTGTAGAATAAAGTTTTTAGACTTGACCATAGTTTTCGAGAAAATTTAGTAAGAAGTGTACAACATTACAAATCGTCATCAAAATTAATTTATTTAGTCAAATTAATACTATCCATAAAGAAAACAATCGCAAAAACCGA
This sequence comes from Micrasema minimum, assembly GCA_022494985.1. Lineage (NCBI taxonomy): Eukaryota > Metazoa > Arthropoda > Insecta > Trichoptera > Brachycentridae > Micrasema > Micrasema minimum. Next base: position 21,636 of record JAGVSP010002094.1, on the reverse strand, counting down.
ATTTCAAAGAGAATTTGTGCAATTTCACTTCATCTACGGTACCTCATTGTAAAAGCTTTTACGAGAAGAGAGCCGAAAAAAAAATTTGAAGCTCATATTCAAAAGCCATATTACACACTTGACTCCAAATATGATGTAGATTCACTTCATCTACGGTACCTAATCGGGTTGTACTACGAGAAAAAAAATTTTTACTCCATTTATAGGTATATAAAACACAAATAAGTGATTTGGTAAGTGGAATGTTATTTTTTGTTAATCTTATATATATATTTCCTTAATAAACGTCACCAAGGGGCACTGAACTTGAGAACGTTTATTTTTATACAGATTTGTCCGCCCCATTGTGTAGTGGTAAGCCTGTTGGGCTACCGTGCGAGGTAGCGGGTTTGGCTCCCGATCAGGTCAATATGAAACATTTATAAACTTGAGTTTTTCGTACAAAAATATTTCACATTCAAATAAACAGTTGATACCGTTTGCTATGTGTGGGTATTATTTTTCTATTAAATGCGAACTCTTTAACAAACTAAAAAACTTACCATCAAGCCATTTATTCGAAGGGGTAGGAAATGAAAGCCACACTGTCTATCCTGGCTAACTTCTTTCTCTTCCTCCAGATTCATACATTTTATCATGCACGCCCGTTGATTATTCTGATTTTTCACATGTTCACTTTCAAGTACTATCAAGTTATTTGATTATGTAATGTCTTTGCGAACTCTGGATGTTTAAATGTCCATTTTTCAATTTTCTAAAAGCCTATTTCGTTTGTATAAAACTTTTAAAACAAAAAAGGTAAAACTGTTTCTTATGATTGTTTTCTTTAAAAACGTCATTCAACTGTCTGAGTTTGGGAAGAGCCCATTCTCGTTATACTCGAATAAACAATCTGATGGAAGATAATACTTTATGCATTTATTCATCTGCCCGGTATGAGATTATATTCTACAGCGACTACCTCTACTGGTGCTGTGTAGTACTAACTGGAAATGGACTTAAAGGGTGTCTGAATTCTGAATACAAAAATGAAAGAAAGAATGGAAATACGTGTAAAATTAAAATGATAGAAAATAATCTAGGACGTAATAAATAAGTGATCCATCGAGTCAATAAGGCTAAAGACATCATCGTAAAATTGTCTGAGATATAGGTACTGAAAAAAAAAGTTTTTTGCGTAAAGTTTCAATTCAAATTCTATAATCACAGCAAATTCAAGTCCCAGCCGAGATAAATATAAATACCATTACTTTCAGCCTGAGATTTATCCCATGTTCCAAAAATGGAAAACATCCAATTAGTTTACCTTAGCAATATTTAACTTCAAATGCGAAGGTACGTATATATCTTTACTATTAGTATATATACCTAGTAAAGAGTTGACAATATGTGACTGGTAATCGGCCAAACGGCTTATTTTTAATATATTATATTATTATAAGAATAGATTTGGAATTATCTGGTCTCAGATTAGAGGAGTCAGTATTGTGAGCAGTTCATTCAATTTTTGTAATAGACAATCGTGTCATTATAATAGTAATAGGTAATAATAATAATAATGTTTTTATTCCGAACCTTAAGGATGTGAGTGCAAGCCTCTAAGGTTTATTTAAAAATATATTATAAATAGGAAGCAAATGGAAAAAGTAACATACCTACTCCTCTCCTCAGTAATTCTACTAAATTCTCCTAAGCTTCCTATCCTTAGACTCCTTGATTTCCGAAATATCCATGAGTATCCCTTACTATTTTTTCTTTTATTTTCTTCCTCCATTACTTGACAAAACAGCAAAAAGGTGAAACGCCATAGATTTTTTTTTTAAAACATTGTATATATTATGCAGTATAGTATTGCTTCCTAGGATTGGTCGTTTTATTATTATTATATTATTAAAATACACGTATTTCAAGTTGAAAGTTGAAAATAAAAGTTTTTAATACCTACTTATATTTTCAGGTTTGAATATTGCCGTATAAGCATTAATTTCATGACTAATTTCTCACGTGCTGTAAATTTCATTACATTTTACCTTTCTCACAGAAATAATAATGCACAAACAAGGTAAATCTTTACTTAGTAAACTCTGTGTGACGCAAAAAATCCGCCTTCCCGCTGACAAGAGTATCGACTGACTCTTCAGTTATTATTTTATTATTCAAGGGAAAATGCAACTGAGCCTTATGCAGTAAAGTTCTATACTGGAAAAAATGCACTTAGTCCCACAGCGATTTGTCAGTAAATCTTTCTGACCACATGGAGCTAAGTAGGAAATTAAAGCTTTTAATCGAATTAGTAGGAACAAGTTTTTACTCAACCTGTTTTCTAAGTTTTTAAAGCCATATTATTATTCTGCGACAGTGTTAAATACATTTATTTATGAACAGTACTGTACAGTAGTTGTAAATATATCATTAATAAAATAGCAATTAAAAATTAGCAATACGAGGTGGCCCTGAAGTATAGTGTCTAAGACTGGCGGCCTCCGTAGCGTAATGGCTAAGACGCTGAACTAACGATACGGAGGCTCCGGGTTCGATTCCTGGTGAGAACACAAAAATCAAAAAGTGATTTTTGATAAAGTCTGGGTGTTTGTGAGTTGTGAGGTTGTTCTCCTCTGTAATTGGGTCTCCTAGCCTGTTGAGGTGGTGAAAATAAAAAAAAATAGACGCTGGAATCACACTGCGGAAGTTCTAGGTTCAATTCCTGGTGAGGTCACGAAACTCAAAAATATTTTCTTAAATTTGGGCGGCTTGTGATTTGACGAATTAATTTATTTAAAAAAATTTAAAAAATGCCCATAAAAACCTATTATATCAGTTGGTTTAATTGAATAAAACAAGAAATATTTGCATGAATTACGTTTTTAAAAAATACCGATACCTACCTATGTTTCAACTTTGGATAGTAATAAAATGTAAAATGGGGTTCTACTGCTTTATCATACAAAATAATTTGATTTTTTTAATGTATTCTCGCGTTGAATGTGAAAAAATGCAGTGCGTTACAAAAAAATCAATTGTTCGCACGCGATTTAGCAAACAACGTAAAAATTACTTTTTGAAAAGCGAAAATTACAACAGCAAAAATACAACGTAAAAAGTGCTTTTTGAAAAATCGAAATACAACTGTTTGGTGACAGTCCGTCAAGTGATGGGGCAATAAATCCCCAGGGCAACAGGCAAGGCGCGGCCTCGGGCTGCCGAGACAACTGACGACATCTCCGGACATCTCCGGACAAATGTCCGGACATCTTTGTGTAAGTATGATCGTATGCAAATCCGGACATCTCCCAAACTGGACAACTCGGGACATCTCGGGCCGTCTCAAATGCGAACCAATATTTTAGAATTGCAGAAAATCAAGTCTGTGGGATCGGATTCTGTACAAAATAAAATTGAGTCGAAAATTTTCACATTTCACGACTCTAATATCTATGTGCGTGTCATAATTTTTTTCGGCTACCCATTTCGCCCCGAATCTGCGCATTTCAGACGCGAAATTTATGAACAGGACGAAAATTTTACTTTGAAAATCAAGTCTGTGGGATCGGATTCTGTAAAAAAATAAAATTGAGTCGAAAATTTTCACAAATTTCACGACTCTAAATATCTCTGTGCGTGTCATAAACCAATTTTTTCAGGCTACCATTACGTGTCTAACAAACAAAATTTGAACTATTGGTTTAACGTTACAGTGATTTTTAAAAAAATTGCAAGGAAACAAATACAGATATTTGCAGTAACGGGTTTATCCATTGAAACGTCTTAAATCGTAAGCGCCGCACTATTTTAAGCTAGAGTCACTTCTGTGGGAATATCTTATATTGATAATTGTCTGCGAATTCCGTTGGCAGTACTAGTGACTGATAATGGCGGCGAGCACAGAGTATTAAGGCGGGAACAATTGACGGACAATCGCGAGCGGATCATGTAAATGAGCCAATATGGCTCCCATAAATCCGTCAGTAGCCGCTGCGGCCGCTCCACCAATAAAGAACCAACAATCCTCGGAGAAAACCAACAATCCTTGGATTTCGCTATTGATGCTGAATCAAATTGCTAATTGAAACCAACATTGTTGACTCAACAATCGTATGGAGTACCGTGTTCGCGTCGAATGACAGAACGGTAGTCATGATTTGTGGAAATGAACTTTGTGAGAATTATTTAAGTAAGCAAACCCGTTATCCTCGGCGTTTATCTACTGATTAATATATCTAGCCTACGTAAAGATCATTAAATAATTGTACAAATGTCCTGCCAATGTATGTTATGCTAAAAGAATAGGAATAAAATTCCTCATTTGGTGAGAATCCATTATCTACCTATTTTTGCTAAAAAAATATTGTACCAAAATTTTCATGTACAGAAATTGAAATAATATCGCTGAGTAAAAAAAAAGACATAACCATTTCAAAAACAAAAAACATAATAACAGAAGGTATAAAAATAATGGAATCCCATAAAAAAAATACAGTTGAGTGTCTTGGGTCCTTTCCGTTACTCCTATAAGATTTTTTTTTTTTAGATTATCATGGAAAAATTTTCCGGAAAATAGTTTTTTAGGAAAATCGTTAATTCATACATATACGAGTAAAAAGTACATTAAATAGAAAATAATTATTATTGGTGGTCACTCACTGGTTTAAATGATTAAATGGTATAATTTATTATTTATTCTGTATATTTTTCTTGACTTCATGTAACAAATGAATAAATGATCAAGATAAAATTGCACTTGGTGTACTAATGCAAAATGCAGTGACCTATGCACCATTGGGGTGCGTATAAAGGTAAAAATAGTAGTAGTATATGGATAGAAATTTATTCAAAATAATAAATAGTTAAAATATTAGCGTCACTGATTTTCCGACCCATTTAATCAACATCCAACATTTATGCATTGCAATAAACCTGTTGTGTGCATATTAAATATACAATATAAATCTCAATAATTTTATTTCATGAAATGAAAAAATCTTCCGGGTTTGTAAAATTATAGTGTATGTACATAATTATGAAATCTTTAGAGAGCATGACTAAAAACTGTAGTTTTATTTATTTATTTATTTATGATTAAAATATTTTTTATTATATCGCACACACAAAAGTAGGTTCTAAGTAAAATAAGTACCAGGATAACATAGCCAGTATAGCCACGTAGCAGGTTGTGTGTGGTACACGGTACACGTCTCGCTTTGCATGGCCCGTCCCGTCCCGCGGATTTATTTATTGTTCGACGTCATCATTTTTCCTTCGGAGGTCCCCGTCCGTTTCTGCGCTCCCGTTAATGGACATTTGCATTGAATCGTTCAGTGGGATACATGGCTATTTAACGTCGCGGCTGCGCATTATCGTCGGACAAATCAAGGGAGATATTATAACTCCCTCACGTCCTCGTTTCGTCTTGTACCCTTGTACAGCGCGTATTAATTCTGGTACAGAGCGATGGAAATTTAGGAATAATTTTTTTTCTGGAAATAGAAAGTGGTCACATGAAAAGTCGGAATTCATTAAAGATGCACATAATATATGTATAGAGTGATTTGGCGTTATAATACCATTGCTGCCTTTCCTTCGGGGAAAAGCGCGATGGTTAGTTAGTTAAGTGTGATTCTATACTTTAATAATTTAATTGATAGAATTTGGCCATTTTCTCATAATAAGCGAATCAGTAATGAACTATAAAAATGAAAACCGCATTTGGTCAAAGAAGTCACATATATCTGGCTCCCAGAACTTACAATTGTATCCCACCTGAAAATAAACTAGAAAAAAAAAAAATTGTCTATTCGCGAAAAACTGGCTTCACGAGATGGGCCCAGAGAAGTGTCTTGAGATGGTCACCCCACCAAAATAGATGTGTTATATAAATTTATACTACCTACAAGGAAAAAAAAAAGTATTGTAAATGAATACCTCAGCACGGGCATTGCCCAGTGAGGTATTTCATAGATCTAAAAAAAATGAAAATTATAATATGTAATAAATAAAATAAGAATAAATAAAAAAAAATTAAAAAAAAATCTTAAGCACATATTATTGACATTTAAAATTCACAGCCTCTTATTCTCAGTTTCAGTTACATCATCGAAATGAATAAAGTTAATATGTATTAAACATATATTTGTTCAAATGTACAATACTTAAGTAATAAATTTAATGTACATACTTGGATTAATTTAGTTTTCTAATAACGTTGTCTAATAACGTTGTCTTTTACAGTTTAGGATTATGCTACTAGTGTGAACCTTTACAATTCAATTGAATTTTGGTTTATTTCGAGTTTTTTAACTGTACCTATAGGTATATAGGTATATTCCGTAAACATAAATGTTAGTAAACTATACATAGTTAGTATAGTATTATTATTATTTTTTTTTTTTTTATTTTTTTATACCACACTATATATCGTGGGTATACTGGCAAAAAACGCTAACTCGAAAATATGCTGTTTGGATTTAATGATGCAGTATTGTTAAGTTTTTAAAAGCTCTACAATCGGCAGAAACACAAATTTTGGATAACATCATATTTCTTTCTTTCTCTAAAATAAAAAGATTGTTACTGCTATTAACAATAAAAAGTTTTCTTACTATGAAAATTAATTATATGTTTGAAAAAATGAGAAATAATTAAAGTTTCAACTCATAATGCAATAGAATAAAAAAAAAATAGGAAAAAAAAACTTAAATGCTTGATTACACACTCAAAACAGGTATATTAGAGTTAAAGTTTTTTTATTCCAGTATACCACGATATATTGTTTTAATGGAATTACTTTTTATATTATAAAATACATATTATATTTATGAAAGTCTGCTAGAAAAAATGCAAATCTGACCGAAAAACGTCGAATATTATTTTTTTAGTATTGTTTTACGAACAAATTCAAAGCGGCTCATTTATTTACCTAGCCGAAAATAACAACGGAAATGATAAAAATAATATTTCTTCTTCAATCAGTCGTGTAAACAATTAGCAAAAAGATGTAAAATAATGATCTATTGCTTTTCCTATATTTTTTGCCTTCTCAGTATCTTATTATAGATTTCAAATACTTTTTCACGTTTTTTTAAACGCGAAACTATAGAAATAATCCATGCTGTAATTTTAAAGAGGCCGTAAAAATATGTCGGTTGTTTAGTATAAGATAAAAGGAAACAACGATTTTATGATTTTTCACCGAATTTTAAACGGTAGACATAACACATCTTACAACTCGTAAAGTACAAAGAAATGTTGACTGTCTATCAACGCCATATTCATACAATTGATGCGTGGATGAAATGATAAACAAATAAAGCTTTGTAATGTTTCCCGTAAAATATACAATTATATTAATGTGAAAATGGAGGATTCGCTTTCTTCTTGAAATATAGTTTTTATTTGTTATTTATTACAAAAAAGCGTTTCTTTTGGTTAAATAAACATTACCTACTAACCTTTTTATTACCCAATTAACATAATTGCGCAAGATTAATTGGTTATTCATCTTTACTTGATCTTAATTTGATGTGAAATTAATCATGTTTTCCCAAAAATGTTGCATTGCATTCATTATTTGTAACAAAAACTCACTTTTTACTGATTCGGTACAAAAATACGGTACAAAAGTACGGTATTTAAAAGAGCTTTGCATTCCAGATGAACTAGCTGAGAGACGTCTCACACTTCGATCAGCTACATCTACAGCTATAGGCAGGGTTTTAGTACCGATCCGTAATCAGCGCACAAAATTTGGAGAGCGCGCTTTTGCGGTTGCGGGCCCTGTGGCTTGGAATGCTCTCCCACCAGAAGTGCGCAACTGTGAGAGTGAAGTGATGTTTCGAAAGAAACTTAAGACCTATATGTTCTCAAAATCTTTTGATTAATTTTGATAATGGTATTTTCTACTCAGAAATTGAGTTTTCACTTACTTTAAATTTCCCGAGCTGTTAAATTCAATATCTAAAGCGCCCTTGAGGTATATTTATACGAAAACGCGCTATATAGAAATTATCCATAATAATAATAATACATAATACAAAAAACCGTTGGGAATCTTTAGTGCTTTCAAATAATTGACTGTATCGGGTAGATTAAAAAATAACATTAATTTATCACAAAGTGCACTATTCACCATTGCGAATTATCTAGTTACTTAAAATAAATAATTTCACATGCTTGCAATTCTTGATATTTTTTACTGCGTAACTGGATAAATTTCCGACCAAGCATTTCTGTTGACCATGAGATAAATGCAATCATTTAACTATTTCTACATACGGCTCCAATAATTTCAATTATTTCCTATCTTACATCTCGGAGCGATCGCAACTTAAAACTGTTTGTTTCTATGAATAAGGTGGGTGTTTTTATACCTGTTTGGAAATTCTCGTCCGTTTATTACCGGACTAATCTGATTATCTTCTTTTGGCCTCACTAATTACTGAAAAATTAAAAGTTGTTGGAGATAATTAATGGACACAAACACTTCCCCAGTCGATTAAAACTGACGGTGGCAATAAATTATGATAATTTCACACGGCTCCTTTTACTCAATGGAACTCAATCTGGTGACCAAAATTCCCTAAAAATAAATTCATTTATTAAAATGCTTAGTACTTATTTTACATTACTTATGGAGTATTCGCTTCGTAACACTTCATGATTATTAAGTAGGTACCTTCTGTAACACTCACAACAAAGTTTTTTATTCGTATTAATTAATACGTACATGTTTTGGAGATTTAATTTCTTTAAAAAAGACAAGTGCATAGTACCTATCGTTTTGTATCTACTACATTTTTGGTAGTACCGAGGATCGGTGTATTATAAATTAAAAAACCATAACATCGCTTTAGTTTTTTCTTAACTTTATTGTTTGTTAATATAACAGTATATCATGATTTTACATCACTTGAAAGCATGATCAGTATTTTGTTTATAAAAACGTAATAATACGAAGTATAATTCGTATTATTAATTTATTGGTAGCTGCGATACGAGTTGGAGTCTAGCCTTCTGGTTACCTAATAAATATTAAAGTCAAAATAATAACTACAGTTTTTAATTTTCATTAATTATTCGTTACTTTGTTTTTGTGAAAATTTTGTTATCTGGCGGAGGCAAGAACTAAAATAGTCCATGCCCTTGGTAGCTGCGAGACGAGTTGTGACTGTGGAGCTCTTGAGCTCTTGAAATTACCCGAATATATTTAAAGCACAACAATGTCCGAACCGTTTTCATGAGCAAAAAAAAAGATTCTAACTATCGTTAATACGAGCATGCAATTTAAAAAAATATATTTATGACAAAAACAAACATTTCTAAACATTGTGGTCACATCAGCTTGCACTGTCAGAGCAGGTATAAGCCGCCTACTCGTGGTTTGATTCCGTTCATTATGATGTAGAGCAGTTTGTCAATATCCATTCAGAGTGAATTAATACCTACAAATACATTCATATCGGCCACGTAATGACTTTGCAGACTGGAGATTTAGATACAAACTGACATTTGCTCGCAGATTAATGGGCATCAGTCTTCTTAATGTTTTACTAACCTTACCACGTGTTCCATTAATGAGATTTACAGAGTCATCGATATAGAGAGATATTAATTACTCACTGAACTTGACATTGAACTGTTCAATATTATAGTGTTGAATAGATTTTGCTTCGTAATACCAATTTATGTCAATGACATTTAATTCTGCGAGTTTGTTGAAATAAATTGTCTTTTGACTGGAGCAGATTTTTAAGCATCTGTGATTTGTACCTACTACTTATAACTATCAACAAATAAACTAGTTCCTATGATGGTAGGTCTTGTGATGAAAGTTTTGACGTAGCGAATAATGAACGCGTTCTTGAAAGAAGCAAAAATCAGACTACCTTTTGTATTCCTCAATTTGAAATTGAACACGTGTAAATTTTTTTATGACCCCAAACTATGTATGATCTAAATAACTATGACCTTTAAATATTTTTATGGCGGAGACTTTGATGTTAAGCCTATTTTTCAAAACGCAGGTAGTAAAAAGTTTTTTTTTTTTAAATGCCAATAAATTTTGGACTTAAATATCCAGATTTCTGAAGCTAGGAAGACCCTCAACATTTGCGTTTAGTACTTAAAATAAATTAACAAGTGTTTTTATAATGAGGAGGTGTACTCCTCGCCTAATCTATTTATTTTTTCAATCTTTTAAGAAACAAGTTTCTTACGACATTACTAGATTCTTCCAGGAGACCCAGTGGCTGGCCAACATTTTCGCCTTCTCCCACGTCAGATTGGGAAAAATAGAAGAATAGAAGAAATTATTTTTTTGTCCGAAAATCCTCAGAGTCATTTTCCGATGAAAGTTTTTATTTAGAAGGCCAGATTCCCTAAGCTAGCGAGACTCACACCACTCGCGCTTAATGAGGCTATTAAGTAATCACACGGAACGGGTATTAAAGCTGACTTTGTTTACCGGCATCTGTCGGCGGTGGTGGCCTCCTGGAACGCTTCCATCACTCGGCCGCATCTCGCCAGAACCAATAAACAAACGGAGCACTCACTCCCGGAACGCCGGGCCATAGGCATAGGTGCGCGCAGCCAATACTAATTGACATAGGTAATTGACGGAGATGTGAAAAGATTTTTATGAAATGTTACACTGAAAAAAATCTGTAGTTCAAAATAATATTACAAAATGAGTGCAGCAATAAAGAATTCATAAATCAACATTTTAGTTATTCTGTGACAAAAATAATTTATCAGGACGCTTAATGATTCACCTATTCTACTAGGATACTACCATAATAATGTAATACCTTGAACTGGCACTGAAGCGTAAGACTGTTTATTTTGCCTTAATGTATCATACTATGCATGATTGGTAACAGATAATGGAAACAATGAAAGCCCCACCCTTTCCCTAGACTGCTTTAAAGACTATTGAGTCTTTTTTCAGTCCAGCCAACTCTACCGATTTTTTCAACAAGCCAAACCGCGATTTTAAGAGTGTTAGTGTGATAAAAATACGAATGAACTTACGATTATGTACGCGAACAAATGCTTTCATTGTACCCCTACCACTGTCTCGCCTTATGTATTATAATTGTTATTGTTTCACCCAAACCAACCAGAGTCGGCCCAAATTAACAGTGGTAAGGAATGTTAGTTTCTACCCCGATCATTATTTATTAGTAATTACAACCACCCGTGTGGAGACCGGTATGCCGCCTCGCCAGGCCCCCCATCCCAGACATCCACCCGTGCAAATGAGTTGAGATAATGGAAAGTATGTGTAGTAGCAGTATTCGACCAAATTTTAGTTATTCAATCGTTATTCTTCCGGTAAGAAGCATTGTAGCGTAATGTATCATACGCCCTATCACCAAAAGGCCATTAACTGCTGGGCTGGTATTACGGAAACATCGATCTTATGTACATCAAAGATGAGATCGATTTTTTCGTAAAACCAGTCGTGCAGTTAACGGCCTTTGGTGATAGGACGTATGTTTGTTGCATATGCCACAATGCTTCTTACCGGAAAAATTACTGCAATCCCTTTTTAACAGTAGGTTTTTAGAATTAACTCTTTCTCAAATTATTTTTTTTCTTATATGTTGTATTTTTTTATTTTATTATGTAAATGTATTTTTACTGTTTTTGTTAAAAAATGGTAAAAAAATGTGGAAAATTCAATAAATTTTAAAAAGGGAAAAAAACTAGGAATCCGACATATGTTTTTTCTTGTGTAGGCTTTGCTTTCATAGGTAGTATTATAATATGTAGGTAGGCTCGTCCGCCTCGTAGCATAGTGGTAGCGCATTTGGCTACCGAGCCTGAGGTCGCGGGTTCGATTCCCGTAGGGGTCAACATGAAATATTTATTTACATGAGATTTTCATATTAATATTTCATGTGTGATACCTTGGACTGGTACTGAAGCGTAAGACTGATCATCTTGCCTTCATGTAATAAAATGATCAAGATACACTGCACTTGGGGTACCAATTCAGTGCCCTATGCACCATTGGGTGCGGATAAGGGAAAGTAGTAGTAATAGAAGGTAGGTTCATTGAACAATCTTCAGCCAACAATAGTAAATTTATATGTAGTAAAAACTTATAGCATCGTGCATTTTTAAATTTCAAACTTTGCAAAGTTTACCAACGAAATATAAAATAAACCTCGTTTCATAATATACTCGTATAACGCTTCCGCTGTTTTTAATTTAAGTTGCAAATTAGACAGGTATAATTTCGCATTCCCATTCAACTCGTAAACAAAAAAAGCGCTTTGTTCTATTTTTAATTTCGTGTATCTTCCAGGGCCGCCGGCAGTCAGATGGTGATGGATCCGAAGCTGGTCTGCAAGAAGTCCAGGAAGCTGCGCGGGAAGCTGGCGGACATCTGTCGCAACGAGACGGCGCTGCTCAGGGAGGTGGCTAAGGGGGTGGCCATGGGCGCAGCAGAGTGCGGCTACCAGTTCCACTCCAGGAGGTGGAACTGCACCACTGTCAGGAAGAGCATGAAGAAAATTTTACTCAAAGGTGAGAATACTTCAAAAATACATGATCAAAAGATTAAGTTGAGAGAATGAAGATTTTACTTAACGGTGAATCGTTCTGCCCTGGCGAGACTCTCTGGTAACTTCGTCCGGACAAGGGTCGGAAACAAAGGAGGGCATACCAGAAGTAGGACTTATCAGGAGCAGTAAAAGCTAACTTTCAGAATCACCAGGTTGGATTGAGCATCCCTAGAGATACTATGAAAACACCACGATATTTAGCGCGGACACATTACTCAATGGTGAGATAGGTCTAAGTTAGTAAATACATGGGTGAAGCGGGAGTACGGATTCTAGTTTTACTCCAGGACGTCGAACTGCACCACTTTCTGGAAGAACATTGAGAAGATCTTACACAAAGGTGAGACTAGTCTAAATTATCTCCGATTGATATCTCAACAGAGACAGAGAAACTCTGGAAACGAATGTGGGTTATAATATCTGATATCAGCCTAGCATGGGTATAATCCAGTAATTTGTCTACAAGTATTTGTATACGTTCAAAGTGTTTGTTGTTAAATTATTTTCATACATACAAGGTGAAGGGTGAAACAGCTCCACAGTTGGGAAAACTTGATAAAGGTTTTACCTTAAGTTGAGAATATTTAGAGTCGTGATCATGGGTGTAGCAGAATGTAGCTTTTAGTTCCACCATATTGCACCACTGCACATTGTCTGTCTGAGAGGATGTACGTACCAACAATAATTGAAAATAAAAAAATTTACCAAATGCAAATGCGACATCTTTTATTTTATTTTTTAGGAACAAACTAAGTTGTTTGATTTTAAAATATTCAGCTGGCGCGCAAACACCACCATTGTACTAAGAAACAATGAAAAATAAAGGCAATAATGACGTCACGAGTAATAAACAGCGATAATTACTTCATCTTCTCTGTCTATCACACCATTCCCAGAGTATTTAATATATAAAATACGGCTTTAATCTCCGAGCTGCCATGTTGTTATCAGTTTTGATGCAATTAAAAGGGGCACTGATGACGGTCGAGCGGCTGCGGTAGCGCCCGGGCTCCGGGGGAGGGGGGCCCATAAAGATAAGCCGGGCCACTGGACCACCGCGCGGGGCCGGGACCACAGGGTGGCTAATAAACTCAATTTCTGGAAGAATTTTGAAAATGGAACAAAGCCCGGTAAGCGTTGATATTTAAAAAAAAAAACATTTTAATGAATTCCAAACTGCGCGCATTTTTAAAAATGGAACAAAGCCAAATATGGTACTTGATGGATTTTTGAATATTTTGTATTGCCATTAGGGTGAATGTTCGTACAATTTTGTTGTGACGCAAGCTTGCAAAACGTTTGCTTATATTATATAAATATATTAAAATTAAAAATATAAATATATAACGGAATGGTGTTCTATCCTATCTGCCTACTTCTGAGAAATGACGAGATGGCTAGTTAGTTATTAGTGAGTTATTGTATTGTCTAGACTGTAAAACTCCTAACTCTGTGAGCAGCGATTTTCCGAGGCTAGATTTTAAACGGAATAAATTCATTGTTACCATGAAAAAAATTTGTTCAAAAAATTGGGACTTGCAAATCCTCAAGTTGCGTCAAGGAAGAAGAAAAAGAAGTAGAAGATTTACGGGTTTATCGGCAAGGCGAGAGATATTATTATCAATTTGAGCATTTAAATTTTATAATAATGATCTGTTACTATGCAGGATAAACAAATTAATAATAATAATAATAATAAAGGCCCTTTCTCCTACACCCACAGTTTGAGAACCGACGAGAAATGTTTAAAAATCGAACGATAAGGTATGTCCACATTTAGTTGACAGGTGTAAGAACGTGTTGCAGGCGCAGCTCACTTGTTTCTTGGTTGATACGTGTTGGAGCCAATAAAGTGTAAATGCATTCCGAACTGGCGTCCCGACCCCTTTTTTATATCGCAAATTAAATTTCAATGAAACGTTAATTAGAAAATTACAAAAACTCATTTTTGAGATAAGGTTCCCACATACAGATAAAAAAATGTTGCCGATTGCGAGACGTCATTTTGAAAATAATGTATGAGTGTTTTTATAAGGATTTTTCAAATAATTTGATGATTTTTCATTGCACTTAGTTATTTACATATTTCGTTTGTGACAATCTGACTATCAAAACAGGTTCTTTTTATTTACCAGTAACCCAAATTGAGATTGGAGATACCTACCTAAATTAAAGAATAGTAAAAGGATGATAGTAGATTGAATGCTGTTGAAATGCGATCTCTCAGGCGAATGTGTGGAAAACACCATGTATGACAGGTGCCCTAATGTCAAAATTAGAGCAGTATGCAAAGCTGAGATAAGCATTATCGACAATATTAAGAAACTTTTACGATGCGATGGTTCGGTCATGTGGAGCGAATGAATGATGAAATAACGGCTAAAAGGATTTGCGATACGAGTGTTTCTGGATGTTGAAGTCGAGGAAGGCCAAGAAAGACATGACATGATCAAGTACAACGAAAACTTGAAAGTGGTCACTTGAAAAGTTGGAACAATCGACGTGCGTGCATGAGGAGATGTTAAAATGTGGAGGAAGCAAGGGAATTGTTCCAGGACAGAGTGTTGTGGCGTTCTATCCGCTCTGCCTACCCCTTCGGGGTAATGGCGTGATGGTGAGTTAGTTAAATGTTAAATAAATGTTGTGGTATTCAACATATTTATATAAATGTTTTAAAATTTTATTAAAAATATATTAGGTACTGTCAAAATTTGACAAATAATACTAATGTTATCAACATATGTATAGTTCTTATAAATTTAATTAAATAAATTACATACTTACATGGTCAACGCCACAACAAGTTGTTCGAACGATGCAAACTTTTAATTTGAAAAAAGTTCTTGAATGAATTTTTTCATCTAATGAAAAATTCTAAACTCTCGACATTTTTACTAGGCTGTTTTCAGCAGCTTTATATGACAGGTCGTTTGTTTTAAGTGGCACTTGGCAACTTTGGGCAAGCAAAGGCAATAATTCTGATAAGAGGACCAATCATCGAGATCACTAGACGATAACCTAAACGGCTTTATAAAAAAAACATCCTGTTTCAATAAGGACGCAGACAAGTAGTGGAATCTTCCTCAAAATGGTCACAATAATACACAGTCGGCTAAATACTTTCACAGAAACCATGAGGACCTTTTTATGCGGTGTATTCTTCTTGTATGACAAGTGAGATAACACAATAATTATTATAATCTAAAGTAGCTTTGAAGGTTGGGGATATCTTCATTTGTAATGTGAATGAACTAAGTTTTAATCTTAATTAGTAAAAAACGACCACACACATCCTTCGTATTTTTTGGGGGTAAACAAAGTATATTTGTGTAAAATTATGACTAAATTTAAACATAATCAAACAAGAGTTAACACATTAGCTAAATCACTCTTTTTTCAAATACGTTGATAAATAGTTGGTCAACCTGTCGTTTTGGTCATATTATTATGATTCTAGCTGTGGTTAGGTACCTGCTTCATAGAAAGTTTATTCGCGTAATTCGATACGGGGTTTCCCAGTGAGGAATACATTCAAATGTATTATGTAAGCATACCCAAAATCAATGAGATGTAATAAATACAATGAATAAATAAATAAAGTATGGTAATTAATGTGGGACACATGAATGTGCATAAATTACTATATTTATTAGGTGCGAAAAATAATCAAGTTATTTTAAGGTAATTTCCAATAATTTTCGTTGAAAGAACACCTGCCAAAATGTATCGTAATAATAATAAAATAATCGGCTAATTTTTTTAACCCATTTTCGGGATAAATTTCCTAAAGGCCGCTGTACATTTACAAAGTTAATCGATTTTAGACCAAAAAAAATTACGAACAAATGTCTAAAGAAAATGTAAACTACGATAAATAAATGTTGTTATATTATGGAAAAAGTACTGGATTCCAATTCGCTTGGCAGCTACAAAGCGCACGGACAATTGAAATTTCACAACTTCACTTATGGTACCCAATTTTCATATAGATATTCAATTGTTTTAATGTTTTTAAACCAAATCTCAAAAATCGGATTACAATTGAGCCAAGGACTATTTCAAAATCCACCCCATTATCGATAAAAATCAATAAGGTCATTCGAAAGATAGTCACAACTTATAATAAAAATAAGATTCGCGACATTTACTAAGCAAATCGCACCATGAATTCTAAACTGCACTATCTAAAGAAGTCAACTCTTGGGAAATCGCAAAAATGTGATTTAATTCGGTGCTGTTTCATAGAATTTGGATTTTTTAAACTTTAATATCTGGATTTAGGAAAAAGATAAAAACACGTTTTTTGGACAGAAATGTGGCGGTTGGTGTGAGCTGTAAAATGGAATTCTCAGTTCATTTTCGGCAAATTAGGACTTAATGCAGTATAGTAAACACGGTGCGAAATGTTTGATACTGGATGCATCCCAAGTCACAGGGGATGCATGCGAAGTAAGTTTTTTACTTCTCGCACATTCCATCCTGCCAGAACAATGGGATGGAGTGACGCTGGACGGCGGAATGCGTTACGGCTCTCCTCTCTACAGAGAAATAATGTAAAAAGTCGGGATAATAAGACCGCGGACGGAACGAAAATTGATGCGAACTGTAATCCGACCAACATCGACAGTGGGAGAAGGGCAGAGATTTGCGGACAACGGGGCTATCATCAAGAATTTTTTTATTTTTTTTATCTTCAAATATTTCTCTGGTAACTTCGTCTGAACGAGGATCGGAAAATGGAAGAAGGACTTACCAGATCTGGACTCAACAAGGGCGGGAAATGACGATGAAGGACCACCAGGAATGGCGAAGTATCCAGGAATACTCTGGAAACACCACGTCGAACTGGCGCGGCACTTTTACCGAGGGGGATTTCGGGAATTGGTTTCTGGAAGCTTAGAGATGGAGCGAGTATGACGAGGGGATTTTGATGGAAATGAACGGGGGAAGAAACAGGTCTTGGATTTAACAGGGAGAACGGATGATGACGAGTTCGAGGTAATGTTGCTGCTCTGAGCGGGTTTTCGAGACTGAATTGGAGTTGGAAACAGGTGACAAATCGGAATGGAATAGATGAAGGTAGGGAATAAATTTCGGAAGGAATTCGAACTACCTATTACCAGAGAGTATCAATAATGGACAAACCAGTACATATAGACATTTCGTCGACTATCTCCTTTCATATGCGTTAGGAGATGTTCGATGAGTGTCTATGTCCCGTTTTTCTGTTTTTTTATTAAATAATCCGTACAATTTACGAACCTTGGACTGGTACTGAAGCGTAAGACTGATCATTCTACAGTCATGTAATTAAATGATCAAGATACACTACATTTTATGTACCCAGACAGTTCCCTATGCACCATTGGGTGCGGATAAGGGAAAGTAGTAGTAGTAAAATTTTACGAAATAGGTCACCTGTAATGTAATTTTTAGGCATTGAATTTTATATAAATAAATAAATTGATGTAGTTGTTAACACTTTATGTATTGTTATATTCTTCCATTTTTGACAATTCCAAATACTTAAATTCTTCATTATTAATATCTCAACTCATAGCTCTGGAAAGAAAGCTTTGTCTAAAAGGATTAGGACATAGGTACTCAGAATGATGGTATTATAGTCTTCTCTATTGACGTAAATGTTATTTGTTTCCATCAATTGTTTTACTTACTGTTCTGACGATCTGACGTATAACTTACCAAAAGAGTTCCAATAAGAGTAGATAAAGCTTTTAAAACTTCATTCATGCAAGCTTCTTAGGCCCAGCTGCACTAAAAAACGTTAAAGTTAAAGTCAGGACATTTTGACTTTTTTTTGTGCAACCGGCCCTTGTCTTAAAGTCGTCAAATTGATCTAACAAAGTTGGAAACAGAATGTTGTATGGATATAATTCTAATTTAAATTATATTTTGAACTTTAGACTCATTCTACCATTATAATTTTTAGCCCGGCTGGTAAAAATGCAAATCAATCGTTTGAATTACAATAAACATCACGAGAAAATAATTTTCAGATAAGGAATCAAGTTTTAAATATCAACTGCAAGAGTTTGTAGTATAGCGGAATTGTTTATGGAACGTATTGTTAATAAAACATCGAGTTGAAAAAAAAAATGTCGTTCAGTGGCTAAGTTTTTGTTATGGTTCAAGGATATCCATCCTCAGATACAAGTCATCTTGACCATTTATTCTGCTCTCGCATATCTCCATGGGTCCATCCATCAGGTGCTGGCAGGGCAGGGTCCATGGCCATTTAGCTGCGGATTTGGAGACAAAAAACCTCGTCACCAAGTGAAATATTGCCCGCGGCGAGACAGCGCGGTCCGACCTAATAAGATTCAATGCATAATGTCCGAGGGGTTCATAATATGCTCGAAAGTTCAATTGAAGGTCGATAGATTCAAAGCTTATTCGAACATACATGAGAACGTTTCTGTAAATCTAAACGGATAAAAGTTTTCAAGCTTATTATTTTATGTACTTTTTTTTTTTTTAATGATCGAAGAAAATAAGTAAGCTCAAAGTAATGTAGGTCGAGTCAAACTAATCATAGTTTGTGGACGCGTTACTAATACAATTTTATTACTAAGTTTATAATTTAAGTATACAAAAATATAAACAAAGAATCAGTAGTATCACAGTCATGTTAAAACTATTTTGTCTTAATACTACATATTGACAGATTTTTGTACACTTTTAACTATATTATTTATACACTTTAAAAACAGAGAAGGTCTGTTTAAGTAAAAACATCTTAACTCTTTGAGGCACAGAATTGCATTTTAATAAAAGCTGGATTAAAAATTTTTTAAACTTAATTGTTGAAATTTAAAAAATAAAATAGAAAAAGTCGGAAAAATCTATGGAAATCACTTTTCCAGGTGATATAAATTAACCACCACCATACCAGTAAGAGGGTAAAGACTTAAACTTGAAAAAAACGTTTGATAAAATTATTAATATTTATATCAAATATTTATTTGTTTTAAGTATGCAATTCTTACAAGGCCTGCTAAGGTCCAATAGTAGTACAATTAGTAATTAATGCAGTTTTTTATAAGCCTCTGAATCTCTAAAAATCATTAAAACCCCCAAAAATAAGCATGCTCATCTCAACAGAAAACAAGGGTAGCAAGTTGAAACCCTGCGCAGCGCCAGCGTTGAGAAACATATCCTTTATTTTTTGTGTACTTGGTGTACCAATGCAGTGCCCTATGCACCATTGAGTGCGGATAAGGGAGAGTAGTAGTAGTAGTAGTAGTATGTTTCCTAATCTAAACACCGTTAAAATAATAATGAGCTAATAACATATAACTCCATTTATATCAAATATCTTAAGTACTAAAAATTAAAAATAAAAATAAGTACGGGCAGAGAACTTTAGAATATTTAATTCCAAAAATATTTAATATGTTGCCCTATGAATTTAAATCGTGTAATAATGTTAATAAAATTATTTCTATTCTAAGGGTTTGGTTGGAAGATAGAACTTCTTTATATTGATGCACCATAATTTATTATATATTGATTCACCATATGCATTATCTTTATTCCTTTTATGTATATTTTGTAAACTTTTTTATTATTTTGTTATATTTCTATGATAAATTTATTTTTTGCTAATGGCTCCTGATGACAAACGGCAAAATTGCGATTTATCGGGACGGCATTGTTTTTGTTTTTCTAATGTTATGTTTATTTTCTTAATAAAGAACACTTCCAAAAATACTAAAAATTACCAAAAAAGGACTAAGTCGAAAGTAAACAGTACACTCTTTAATTATGCAAATCCTCTAGAGAAATTATGTAAATTCGCTACAGTTTTAATTTCCATACAATTATTAATTATTATTACGTAAAATAAACATATAAATAAGTTTTTTATTAATTATTATTAACTGAAAGTTAACCAACGATCACGCAATTTCTCCGGAAGGGTAGGCAGAGAGGATATACTACACTACTCTCTCCTGGCACCCTTAGTACGCTTCCTCACCATTCATACATCATATTTATCCTCAACATCCTCATGCGAATTAATGCTGAACGGCTAAAAGAATTAATTATGCAAGTCGGTCTGGATATACACCGTGCTTTACTATTTCGATGACACCGTGTAAGAATTATTTTTTTTGACCCATACTTTGGTAAGATTTTTTCGTCAAATTAATACTACTTATTAAGAAAACAAAAGAAATAAAGCGTTTTTAATAAATATTTGTGAAATTTTACTTAATCTTCGATACTTTTACAAAAAAATTTTTATTTTTTTAAATCTCAGATTCAAAAGTTATATTGCACAATCTACACCAAATATGAAATAGATTCACCAGTTTTTTGTTTGTACTACGAGTTTTGTTCCTCCACGTAGAAGTAGAGGAAGGCCGCAAAAGACATGGCTATGATCAAGTACAAGTGCCTAAAGTGGCATGTGAAAAGTCGGAATAAGTAATAAAAATAATCAAAAATAAAGACATTGTAAATGTTAATTCCATAAGTAAAATCCGATAAAAATTGACACATCGCTTCTCACGTTTACTACGACCATCTAACTAGAGCATTTGGCGATGGCAATTTAAATTAGCATATGTTTGACTACCCCTGCCAGAGGAGTGGACATAATCAGCAACGCGAGTAATTTATTCCCGATGTCCCGCAATGCGGCGCGCACAAAGCCCCAGTAATGAGTGCTCGGTGCCCGCGCCCCGCCCGGCCCCGGCCTGTCCGAGCACTTGACAACCCCTGCCCAACATATTGCGCTAAGGAAGGACCGCATTCCTGCGCCATTGAGCACTATCGCGGCCGTACTTTCTCAGGAGTACCCGCTTAATCCTTAGTCTATTTAAGATTACACAGTCAATATTTGAATAGTTTTTGAACAACATTTTGAATGAATACAAATACTTGTAGACAAATTACTGGATTATACCCATGCTGGGCTGATATCAGATATTATTGATATATAACCGAACCTTACTTACACCAATAAAGTAGATCGCCCAAAAAAATGCTTTAACAATATTCTCAATAGATGTCACTATAGAGAAAGAATATTAAAAAAATATTCGAA